>PKRV01001347.1:252216-533220 GCA_003709505.1 Hyphantria cunea
ATATATATAATGTACTAGCTGAGACCCGCGGGGCAAAGCTAGTCTAAAAAGAAGTAGCCCCAGTTACTCCTTATATCGTTAGTTATCTGCTACTGAAAGTCACGTCAAAATAGGTGTAGCAGTTCCAGAGATTAGCCGGACCAAACAGAGAGATAAAAATAAAAATAAATCTTTTTTATATACCGTGTATAAATACACGTGTACAAACAGTACAAATACATTCAGTAAAAAGCGGCTATTTTAATATTAAAAACCAAAACTCCAATTTATTTATTTGTATAGGTGCTTTGTTTAGTGATACGAATCGATATTTTATTTTATTCAACAGTTTTATTGTATTATTGTGACTATCTAATCGAAATAAATCCAACAGTTTGATCCCAACATCAAAAACACACTTAATAAGAAAAGACTTATAAAATCCAAGATAATTATTTATTTATGACTTAAAATGAGATAGATGGTAATACCTATTTTGATTTATAGGACTATTAATGATGTTTATCTCATAATATAACGGTCTATGACAAATCTGTGGGCGGGATAATAACTCAGTCAATGTTGCCACATGATAAATGACACATTAGGCAAGGTTTACTTCAATGAGAATGCATAGTTTTGCAAAACCTCTATTTTGATATAATAGTTACATAAGTGGTACACTAAGGCAATGTAATTTATGCTAATGGAAGGAATTGGAAACTCCGTAAAATTTAATTTAACTTGAATTTTTATACCTAGCTTCCATACAATTCAACCAATTGTAGGTAAATGAAGGCTCAAGTTTCAACATGTATCCTCAAGTTAAAATGGATCATTATCTAAATTAGATCCCAATTTATAAAGAAAGGTACCTATTAGAAGATATAAATGTTTATAGGAAAATAAAACACATTTTAGTGTAATGTAAGAAGTGTCAAAGTTAACTAAATAAATCCATGCTATGATACCGACATTAGATTTATTTATTTTTTTAAAGATTACTTCCGCATTAGGAATATAGATTCCTGTCACGGGGATCTTTACAAACATACATGAAACGGACACAAAGTTCACCCAGACTTAGAACAACAATTTATGGATCACACAAAGTGTTGTCCCATGTAGGATTTGAACCCACAACACTTGGCACAGTAGGAAGCGGTGTGGCGAACACTGAAACCACTAGGCCAACCGTGTAGTCAACATTAGAAAAAGTGACGAAATTGTGTCTAACTTTACTATATCATGAGAATCTTTTGGTGCAAATTACGAATAATTCTTCAGATCCAAGCTTTTCATCAACTAAATATATATATATAGTGCAGGTTACGTACCTATCTGATAAAATATTTATTAATATGGTTTTAGGTTTATATCCCTCGATATATCATTATAACGGTTCTAAAAGTTGATATTCAGATGAGGTACAATAAAATTCTCTGCTATAATCTATCTACAACTCATAAAAAAGCTGTTATATACGTTAGGTAGTGATAATTCCAATAAATTCACATCACCATAGTACTTGTGTATATTAAATCTATATAGCCAATGACGTAAGCGGGTTTTTTAATTTTCAAAGTTTCGAATGTCAATAAAACACAATAGATGTAGATGTCGATGATGTATCTATAGATGTGTAGTAGGTATATATTTAAATATAGAATTATAAAAATCAATACCCTTTAACAGTTTACTGTTGCTGATATAGGCCTCACCTTAGCAAGGAGGTTTTGGTATATTAAGCCATTATGGTCAGAGGGATTGGTATAGTGTTTGTTTAGTGAATATTAGAATAAACACCAAAGAATGTGGCTAAGAACTTTTTGACTAAATCAATTTCAATTGGTCATGATTGATACTCAGATACTGTCAAAACCCGACTCGATTTTAGTATCTATAATAAAGCAGCTCATCACTAAAATAAAAAGCAAATACGCGAATAAATGTATAAAAAATACTTTAGTCATTTTAGTAAATATATACTTAGTATCTTAATGACAGATCATAGGCATTTAATTACGACCTATATACAATCATCAAAAAACTCTAAGCCATTTTATTAATGTGTGTATTAAAATTATTTAATAACTTTTATTCAAAATGGAAGAAATCAACAAAATATTATGTACTTTAATCAATCACAAACACGTTTATAGTTTATTTTTTATTGCTATTTCTTTTTGTTAATCTAAACATTGCCTGGTAGTCATTGCTTATATCATAATTTTTAATTTAACGAATTTTTTTTTGCCTTTGACATAGTTCCATTTTAGTGATGCACGACAAATAATAGAAAACAGTAATAGTAAAGCGTCATTGAAAATTAGTTTTTGAACGTATGTGTTTCCATTTTTCTGTCTTAATATGTAATATATAGCATCCAAATATTTTACTGTCACTCTGACCTCTGCCATTTTCTTAAACAGTGTATATTGAACGCATAATGGATATTAAGCGATGATTAAATCATTCTTCTGGACTTAAACATGAATTACAAATGTGGGAATAGTAAATTGATGGTGGAAGTTAACATTTTAAACAAGATGAACAACAACATTTCTCTCGTTATAGAAAAAAGTTAACATATTGTAATTAACTGACATCTAAGTAACCGTAAATAGTTTTGTAAACAAATAGTGATCCGAAAAAATTCTTCCGGGGAGTTTGAGTAATTTGAAATGTAATTCTATTACTACATATGTATACTGTATATTTTGTATATATATATCTATGTGTGGGTGTGTATGATTGCTTTGGTATTTGGATTTTTTTTCTAGCCCTATGTTTAGTTAATAGAATTGTCATAAGGCACTGGATAAAGCAATAAATTTGTAATTTGTTATTATGTATTGTATTCGAGGTTTCCATGTTAAGGTTGGAATTTTAATGGCATAGTTCAGCATCTTGAAGTGTTATATAAAGGTCAAGCCTACTGACTTTGAGATAATATTAATTTAGTTTTGTCTACTTTTTTTAAAGTAATCAAACTCACCTCAAAGCTGAGTTTGATTACTTTAAAAAAAAAGCTTAAAGCATGGACTACTACTTAAATTGTGGCCTAAAACCTTGTATCGCAGGCTGAAACAACTAAACACGGTGATTGGGCACGAATATGTTGAAAATACCCTTTCTCGTATCGTTATGATTAAATCTTCCTATATAAAATAGGTATTCAGTAATGCGGTAATATAATATTCCTCTTAGTTTATCAGTAAAATATATTTTGGCTTTTATTGTTAATTATATGTATCCCGCGGTGCTATCCACGGTCACTATTGTAAAGGTTCAACATATACATATAAGCCTTCCTCTTGAATCAGTCTATCTATTTCTGAAAACTGCATTGAAATCCGTTGAGTACTTTAAAAGAACTAAGCGAACAGACAACGGAAACGACTTCATTATACACAATGAAAAGGTGGCACTCACAGTGCAACCCGGACATAAATATAGGTATAAACAATTTTGTTTTTCAACAATGATGCCAGAATTATAGATTACCTTTTTAATTAATTTATTTCGTTTTATTTTGATCATCTTAAATCGATAGATAATTTGTTAAAAGAATAAAACAAAAGTGTACCCAAAGCTAAAAAGTATCAAGAAAAAAATAAAATACACAGGTCTGAAGGAGCTATGATGCCTCAGATACACACACAGACACATATATGCACATATTCAACTTATAACAACCGTCATTTTTGACGCCGGGGTTATTAAACAAGTATAAATATAATGAATACCTGCAATAAATTATCTCGTATCTAAACATTACTAATAAAAACGCAGCTGTTATTTATGAAACAAAAAACATCACAATATCATATATTTCTACATACATTATGTTCTCTCAAAGAAAATTAGAGGTGAATGACGTCACTGAGTTAGTCATGTCTTTAAAATGCAATAAGAATCCAGCCATATGTTATTTTTTCTTTTTGTTAATTCTTTAGTATTGGCAAATATTTATTTGTTTAATGTTATGAAATGGTTGAGGATAAAGGTCTCCAATGTCAAAACTCCACGAGCCATAAGATCAAAAAACTAAAAATATTAGGGTTACGTTATGTGTCGATGCAAAAATCTTATTCGGAATGAACTAAAACCGGGCCCAAAAAGCAAATATACTAACAAAAATCATTTTTTTTCGAACCTTTAAATTTGAAAATGGAATAAATGTTTTTTTAAATAGCATAGAGTAATAACTAGGACACATTTTAGTATCCATATGAAAAGTTAAAAACTTTGTACCTCTTTTTAGGAAAATTATTCGAATAGAGAAGAAGGTACAGCTTAAGTTTACAGGGAGGACAATTGTAGAAAGCTAATAAAAATAAATGAAATATAGACGAATTTTGATCACTAGACGCACTAGTTATTTTACTTACTTCTATTCAAGAGCAAAACGAGAAAACGGAAGATAGCGAAACAGTTCTTTCATTTTGCATTTCTGTTGTTATCAAATTTGTTAAAGTAATTTTAAGTATTTTTGTATCCTATGTCTCTGAACCAACCAAAGTATATTTTATTTCTTCAAAGATTGGTTACCATGACCACGCTTTTCTCTTTTTTTATTTTGCCTGCATATGTTAAATGTAATTTTCTACAATTTGTTTCCATAAATGCTGGCTGGTATGGAGTTTATTTCAATTTGCATGTAACATTGTATAAAACATGAATTCTAATGTTACTGCTAAGATATCTAGCAGTAACATTAGAATAGATTAGAAATGTTGCATTAATTAAAGTTAATAACTTATAATTATAATTTGCAAGATATACAACCTAAGCCGTTTCAAGATTTTTGTTGGCAAGGTGCTCAATATGGTTTTATTTTTGAATGAGGTTGTTTATTGCAAAACTTTTTTGGGTCCCTTACTCTAATCTCGTTTGGGATGAAAGGACAGGGTCAGCGACTTTAAGCCTACCTGGAATTGAAATTTGAATTTTTATTCCAAATTCAAACTTTGAGCATGCAAATACAGTGAAGTCTTTTATGCACAGATTCAATAGCTACATTGACATTAAGCAAAGATTAAATGAAAATCTACTTCGGTTAATAAATAGCAATAGAAGTTTTGAGACAAAGTGGATCAAAACTTCTTAAGTGTATTGATACACTTAGAGTACTGGCCGTGAATGTAATATAAATAATTTTAACATACTACCAGTAACACAATGCACCCCAAAATTAGCACTGATAGGGATAAAGTTCTACAATCATTTCTTCCAGAGGCTTCAATAAGTATTTTTCGTATATGTCTCGTACACTTAAGATGTAAGTTTTTCTGTCTCAAATTCTCAGAGTATTAATATGTAGCATTCCGAAATCGGTTTGACCTCTTGTATAATATAAGGTCAAAAGTTTAAAAATGTATATTATTGTAACAAGGTGATGTTCGTTTCATTGAAAAGTTGAAAATTATAATGTTATTTTATGATGGCATTCGCACCGCAAAAAATTCAAGATCGACTGTATTGTAGAAGCCTAAAGACGACTTAGGAAAAAAGGCTCAGAGGCTTTTTACAATAATAAATAATAATAATAAACATTTTCTGACTTTTCGATACACAACACCATCTAGTCCCAAACAAAGCAGATCTTGTGCTATGGGTACTATACATACTATATACTTTTTTTTTGTAAATATACATATTATACATAGATAACACCCAAACTCCGGAATTAATATTTGTAGATCATACAAACATTTGGTCCGACTCAGGAATCGAACCCGAGACTTCTAGCTCAGCAGTCGCATACGCTAGCACTGCGCCACCGAGGCAGTCTAATACAATGAACTGATGGAAATATTTCACTTATGTGAAGAATGATCGTCACAGACGGCCTTCAAAAGCTGTATTTTTTTAATAGTGTTCATTCGCGTGTAATTAGAAAAGAAAACATAAGCATTTAGTGTCGACTATTATTATATAACAGTTACAACTTCCGTCTTTCTTGCTTCGATTTGCATAACAATAAAAAACTTGTTCGAGTAAATGAACTCATAATGGCATCTAGTTTTATATCTAACATTTCAAGACAGGTTACTTCTTCTTTTCTTATTTACGCTATTTATAGCAGTCATATGTTTTGCTGTGACCTTTTTATTTATATATTTACGATAGTTTAAATTGAATAGGCATTTGTTTTAGATATTCTGATTTCAAATTAAATTTAGAAAAGCATCGAGAAAAATAATTCCATATTTTGTGGTTTACAGGGATCGTAATTTCTTTTTTGTTATTATTTTTTAATAGGGACAACTCCCGCACCACTATCGTTCATCAAATGGATAAAAAGAACACCCAGTCTTATAACAACAATTTGTGGACCACACAAATTATTTTTCTATGCGAATCAAACCCAACTTAACACAGTAGGAAGCGGCTGGCATATCTGTGGAGTCAATTGATAGCAAACGACGGTTGTCTTCAATCTGCGGAACAAATTATCATCTATTTTATTATCGAATCAATATGGCCCCCAAACCTTCTATTATATTTAATTTAATTGTGACTCTACGAGAGATTCGTTTCTATGGGCGTATGACATATGTCTTTAGGAAAAGAAGGCCTCGTCCTGATCCTACTAATATTTATTTATACATATATTTTTGTACGCTTTATTCACTATCAAATTCAATAATTTATGGATCATGAATAATTATGAAGTGAATATAATAACTTTATCTGTAGGTGTCGAATATAGGATGTTGAACATTGCATTTTAATAAATTGCATCACGTTTGAAGGTTTTGGTGTATAAATATTTATTTCATGATGTGATTCGACGGACGAACAAGAATTACGTTTTGGTATTTATCACTGAGTGATAACTGACCCCTGAGAATATTGCTCAAAGAAACATTTGAATATTACAATTTATATAATGAAAAATGTGAATATGATATACTAGTTGACCTGCGTAACCTCTTATGCTTTTCTCAAAAGAAGTAATTTTTTCCCGTTTTTGCAAAATTTTGCAATGATATTCGACTTCTCCTCGATAAATAGGCTGTACGATACAAAAAGAATTTTTCAATTAGAACCCATAATTCCACCTATCGCGCCTTCAACGAAACAAACTATTCAGCTTTTCATTATTAGTTTGGATATTTTTTTATAATTTTGATCATCACCATCATCATCAACACCCCAGAACGTCCAATTGCTGCGAGTGCTAAAACCACACGTCCCCACGCTGGCTGAGTGCGGGTTGGGGACTGACAAGACTACGTTTTAGCCACGCAATCTTGCTGTTGGATGTTTTTAAGTCAACCAACTTCAACTAAGTTTCACGATTGTCTATGATACTACCTGAGACCAACTGCTTAACGTGACCACCGAATCACGGAATCATATTTAGGTACTGATCGCGCCAGCGTTGCTATGAGCGCCTCATTTGGATATTGTACGGTTTTTAAATCCTTGATTTTTTGATATGAATTTTTGTTATTGTTATATAGAGACAAAATTTTGTATAATATTTTATTAATTCGGACAAAATGTAAATTATTAGTGCGTCGCGTCATAAACACGGATACTTGTTCCACAAAAAACAAAATATGCATTCTTTTATACAATTTTGGGGGGCTTCCGTGTTTGATTATTTAGATATCAAGTTCCCTCCAAAATATTGATTTTGTTTTGTATGCCTCTTTTTTGGAGGTGCGAAAATCACCTTGGATACCACCTAGCGGTGGTTGATCAGACCAAAAGCCGCATGCTATCACGGCAACTAGTAGCTGAGGAATCGGGAGTGTCGTGGAATGGATACCCAAAAGACAAGATTTCCATTTTCTCTATTTAAGCACCTACTACTTCTACTACGAAGGTGCTTATAGTCGCTCCATTACATTCTTTATGAAACATAAAAAAATTAATAAATAAAACTGCTTTTACATAACATCTCGTTCTTGAACTTTATACAAAGATTCTAGAAACTGGATTTAATTTCACTTCTGCTTTCAGTGTCAATGTTGTAAAAGTTTAACGTGTTCGTTGGCGTGCAGTCTTAACAAAAGAACCATTTACTTGTCCAGACAATTTCACACTTGAAAGTGCTTCGAAATTACCCCAGTATATGAAACAAGAGCTTGATTAATTGCCTTATTAGTCTATTCTTTCCGTTGTTATTTGTGTCCCATTGTGACAATGGCAGCCATCTTTGCTGATGAGTAGTGAAAATTATTATGTAACCGATTGAGACCATAAAGAAGATTCTACGTTTTATTTTCTTAATGAGTGATAATTGTGATTAATTTAAAGTTATATTAAAGCACTTGGTTTGTAGTTGACAGTGACAGCATAATTGTTGAGTGTTATGCGTTTCAGCTGCGGAAAGAAAGTGATAAGTGATTGTTAAGTTTTTATTTGCGTTAAATGGCGCATTATTCGTGACAATTTGGAGTATTTTCTGGCTTGCCAGTTATTTTTTGATCCCATAAAGATTCATATAGATTAACGTATCTGAATATTAAAATTATTATCAAAGTTGGTTCTAATTGAATCAGTTCTCTGCCATATTACTCACAAGCATATTTAACAGATACTGCTAACAACCCGAATTAATAGAGAATTTGGGTTTGGTTTCAGTTAACATTTGATGACTCTTTTTGTCAAACATTTTACAAAAATAACTTTTTTAAGATCTCTATGCAATAATTTTATATTCGGAATGAAAGTTTGAAAGCTTTGAAGATAGGATGTTCATTTATAAGTGACACATCGAAAAAAGAAAAGGAGAAAAAGAAAGATTCGTAAAATATAGTTTATGGCGGCGTATGTCAGTTTTAAAAGTACTTATGTTATGTATTTTATTGTTTATTTTGAGGTTTTCAATGAAATGATAATTATCAATTCACTTTCTCATGACATTTCAGTCTTACACAACAAAACATACTCACGGACCGGTAGCACGTTCATTGTATACTTTTTACCTGATAAATTATTCAATTTAATTAATTTGTGCCGTTCGATTTCCCAACAAAAAAATTAACACATAATTTGAATGTTTTATTTTAATTGTTAGTACTTTTTACTTTTTACTTTAAATTTTACTTAACAGTTTTTGGGAGTATATTGTATTTATATGTAATATTCTGGTTGATGTTGTTGATGTTGATGATGATGATGATAGTTGATGAAAGCAATGCTAGAATCGGAAGGAATGTAAATAATAAAACTATATGTAGTCATTGCTATGCTACTAAATTGTACTTTTTTCATCATCATCAATGCCTTTAACTGTCCAGTTCTGAACGTAGGCCTGTCCTTACCTAGTAGGCTTTATACTGGAAATGTACTATTTTGAGTTATGAAAATACACTATTAATTCTTTATAATCTTTGCCGGGATACACTTGGGTAGCACCTTATATATAGTATGGACGGAGTTTAAGTCACGGACGCCTACATATACTAGTAAATAAAATACTTTAACAGCTTTTCGAATCGTTATGAAATAATTTTTGTAATACCGTTTTATGATAGTGCAGTTTTTATAATCCAGAAAGACACAATTTACATCGTTCAATGTTGTTTTTTTAATGGGATGAGGGGTAAAAGAGCAGGCTGGTGAGACCCATGATGATGACAAATAACTACATCATCATTATTAACAGCTTTTTATAGCCTAATGCTGGATATAGGCTTTTCCTTGGCAAGGAGTCTTTGATCTATTATACTATGCAGGTATATTGCATAAAGGTTTTTAGAAACTGAAAGACGAGGTTAATACAAGTTTAACATAGTGAACGTTCCAAGCAAACATCTCTATCCATGATCAGACACAGGAATGAACAGAAAAAAAAATAATAAAAATGTTTAGCTTTTAGCGAATGACAGTTTTTCTGGTGTTCTATTGATGTTATTGAACCTTTGGATAGTGGAATTTATTGTGTCTATAACCAGCCATAATATTTTATGGCACAGTTTATCAATGTAACATAAGATGGCAAATTTTGATTTAAAAAATTTGAATTTCGAATTTCAAAAAAAATATACACAGGTACATGTTTTTTTCACCTAATTTCTTTTATACATGGGTATACATATTATACATAGATACATTTACTCATAATTTTTTTATTGTAGTAGGAATTTGAAGCTTCACTGCGCTATTAGAAGTTTAAGAAAACGATTAAAACGGAAGGCCTCCTACATTCTGCTACGTATCACACATATGTATGCTACGCATCGTACATTAAGAAACTTTATGTACTCTAAACTTTTTATCAAATTATTTTATATCTTGATATAAATTTTGAGCACAGCATTGTGCTTAAATTGTGTTAATAATTATTGACGCTATATTTATAAACATAGACAGTAGAAAAATAATTTTTAGATCTAAGAAATTATTTTAGAAATAAAGAAAAAATTTTTGAATAATAAATTTTTCTAATAAAATATTTTCAATTTAAACGATTGTTCCTGCAGTCTTTCAGAACATAATATCCAGACAGTCTCATTAATTTTTATAGGGACAATGTCCTTTATGTCACAATATTTTGTAAGTTGAATTAATATCTGTCATGTTCTGCAAAGCCTTTCTCTTAAACAAACAACAACCCATAATTTCCCACTGCTGGGCTCGGGTCTCCTCTCAGGAGAGGGTTAAGGCCATACGTCCCCACGCTGGCCGAGTGCGGGTTGGGGACTGGCAAGACAACGTTGTGGCTACGTAAATCTTGCCGTTGGATGTTTTTAAGCCGCCCGAAGGCCTCCAACTAAGCTTCACGACTGTTATCGTATGATAACAACCGGGACCGACTGCTTAACGTGACCTCCGAATCACGGAGACACTCATGGTAACATGCCACTAGCGGTCACCCATCCAGGTATTGACCGCGCCATCGTTGCTTACCCTCGGTGATTGTTTCTAATCACCGAGTGCAACTGGGCTATGAGCGCCTAAGCCTTTCTCTTAATTATTAATAAGAATTAAGTTCTTGACGCCCGGTTTTATCAGTCTGCAACACCTAGAGTTATTAATCAAAGTCTGAATGTATAATTTATCTGGGGCTTTGCTTTGTGGACAAACATATGCAACAAATTATTGTTGGTATTTTTTTGTGTAGTAGACGTTTGACATACTGATAATAATTTTGACAGAATCTGTTTATTGTTTTGAGTTTATTTAAATTCGTTTAACTAAAGAGGTACCTAAGAAATAGCTATTTATCCATGTCTTTTAGGTATCTGTTTTTTCTTGTTATGGATTGAAATAGCTTTCTAAAGAACTTGAATAAATTATTACTGATTGTATATTTTTTTGAAAGCATATCGTAGTAACTACTGAAAACATTTGAACATCTGAACTCAACAACATCTGGTGGGTTTCGTTGTTTGTGTATGCTGCGTTTTCAAATAAAAGAAATATACCTACTCAAATTCGATTTTCACCTTTTGTATTGTTTACCAACAAGTAAGTATTTTAGATTAGATTAACGAATGGGCCGGCTCGACTGATGTGTGATACCACGACCTCACAGAAAACCGGTGTGAAAATGCGCTTGTGCTGTGTTTCACCGAGTGAGAGAGGATACCGGAGGCCCATACCCCAACCCCATTCCCATTCTCCTCCACATCTCCTAAAGGCCGGTAACACATTTGAGACGTCTCTGGTGTTGCGGATGTCCATGGGCGGAGGTAATCGTTTACCATCAGGTGATACATCTACTCGTTTGCCCCTATTCCATAAAAAATAATGTACACTTGTTATATGAATCATCTGAATGCAAATCTGTGCCATATTTGTCGAAATTAAAAAAAAACTTGGAGCTACTAATTAGAACATACCAAACATTTTGAGAGGAGATTGAATGTTTAATAATTTGAAATGATTGATTACATTATTTACCTACGTGCTAATTGAAATATCGAAAACAATTGCGATAGTAATATTAATGATTATCAAGATCATAAGAACTTACTTAATAAGCCCGTAATCGATAAATTAAATCGGTTTTGCGAAATTGGGGACAACGATTTATAAGTATCGGTCCTAAAATGAGTTGCGAACTAGTGCAATGCCGTTATGTAAGAAGCTCGTTTAGTGTGTCGTTAGTCAGTCATCGGAATTTTGATTGTGAGTAGATTATTCGATAATAAAATAGGTACAACTTATCGATTACTTACTTGTACTAAATGTATCTTTTCAGTATATTTAAGGTGCCAAATAACAATAGGTCATTTTATGAACACCTTAATATTAAAAAAGGAAACAGTACCGTTGTCGACACAAATTAACTCTGAGTATGTGTGATATCTTTCTTCCCTTTTTTTACGTAGCGCAGTCTCGAAGTAGTTTCTTGTCTAAAAAACACCCATTTATCCTAGCTTCACTCGATCTGTTTGATTGGCTTGCCGTAATTTTTGTTTATCTTTCCTTTCCTTTAATTGTTTTCAGATAGTCAAGTCAACATTTAACGTCAAGGAGGGTGGACGACAGATAGGCTTTTGACTATTAAAGACACGAGCTATGGTGGCATTAAATGAACTTAGAAAAAACACCAGGATGATGTCAGTGTGTCTAAATTTCTTTTTTTCTTTTTGCAGGTAATCACTCTTCAAGCTTGGCAACCTGATTTCTCTAAAATGTGGGAAGAAAACGCGCAAGTATTTTTCAATTTAAACTCGAAACCAAAAGGAATGGTAATATTTTTGTCAGTATATGTATTCCTAGCTGAGCCGCGCGGATTTACCGGCGGAACAAAGATATTGTTCAGACAATATCTAATTGTATCTTTATAAATTGTAGCCTATGTGTTATAATGAGCTATATTATAGTGAAGTTTCATTAAAATCCACCTAGTAGTTTTTACGTGAAAGAGTTACAAACATCCATCCATACTTACAAACTTTCGCGTTTATAATATTAGTTGGATGTCTGATTGTATGTTCCATCATAACGTCTTAACTACTGAACCGATTTTAATGAATGTCTAAAGATAATGGCTCACGTGACATACGCTATTCAAATATTTGAAGTTTTTATGTACTTATTTTGAGAATACAACCTTGATCGATTGATAATAATGTAGTCAACCGTTGAAATAAAAAACAAACGTATTTATTTATGTTAAAGTGCTTACTATAGAAGCAAAAAGTCCGAAATAAAAACTTTGATCGATGTAATCACTATACAGCAGCTACTGATGTTTTTGTAGTAGCTGCTAATTTTGTATTGTTTTTTTCTTAAACAGTAGACAAGTCAATTATTTCAAACCTTGTTGAAATTAATATCGGTAGGAGGAAGATAGGGAAGGAAGAAAAAGATGAAACGTAAAAATTACTAAGGCACTTTAGTACTTACTACTATACTATTGGTAGTGGCTTCACTTTATCCGGTGGATATTTCTTCTACCGGTTATTTAACTTTGAAACTGATGAAATTCTGCATAGCTTTTCATCTCTGATTTTACTCCCTTAAGAGGAAAATTTTCGTAAAATCCTTTTTTAGTCAGGGTTTACAAAATACAAAGTCTCATCGGTGTAGGCTTTGCGTTGAATATAGATGTTCAATTTGTAAGTGTAACTACTTGTTATATATTTCATTCTGTTTCAAAAAATTGATTATAATCTCTAAATTACTTAAAAAAGTTAAGTTTTTGAATCTAAAATCATATAATAATAAATGTTTATTTATTTTTTATGCGTTTTTTAGTTATGTATTTTGGTATGTACAAGTATTCGTTACATGGGTGTGTGTCTATATGTATATGGTTATATATATGTATGTGTGTATATACGTGTATATATGTATGTATGTGTATATTTGTGTGTATGTATGTATACATGTTATTGTGTTGTGTGTATATGTGTGGATATATATATGTATGTAGTTCGTTATATTCATTAGCAAATAATTAATTCAAAACTCATTGCACCGACAACTACCACTGTCTCTCCTATACATTTCAATCCATCCTAAGGTTGCCTGGAAGAGATTGCTTTAGGCAATAAGGCCGCCCTTCGTACACACCGTCTCACATTTTATGTACTCTCTTCTAACTGTAATAAAGAGTTTTCTATCTATCTATCTAAAATAAAATCTTTAAGAACCCCTTGATTTTACAACTTCAAACAATCAACCGCATAACATTTCATAACAAGTCAAGAAACATCAGTTACATTGTTTCGTAAACAGAAAACTACAACCTTATTAAAGCAATCTGTCAGTGTTACGGTCTCTTTTGTTTTATTTCATTAATCACTCTTGTATGAAGTTTGAGTAGTTGTTTAACTATTTTTCAACGGCAACCAGTCTTTTGGTACCAACAATAAAATAAATAGGTCTTTTTCAATGTGTTATGTAACTAAATAGGTCAGAACTCAGGACTCAACTCTATGCATAGTTTTACTTAATCTGTTTTTTTATTCGAAATTCAAATAATTGGCGGGAAAGTATAGGCATGGTAACAGTGTTTCGATTGCAGACTGCATACGCATTGTAGGTTTGTTTTAGAAAAAAAAACTTTACAAACAAAATAATAGATTTTGACAATGCAGAGTATTTGTAAGGATTATTTTTTAAAGAGATGGATTCTAAGAGAAATCGAATTATTATCGTAATAGTCAACCAGTTGATCGTTCTATAATGTCCGATAACACAAGTCAAGGTAAAAAAGTAATTGTCAAGTATATATTATAGACAACGGCTTGGCCTACTTCACGTTGAAGTAAGGACACAACAAATGGTAGGTCTTGTTCGCTAATAGGCGACAATAAATAAATGTATATTACCTATTTGCAATGTAGTAGTGTCAGATGTTACTGTTACTGAATTCAGGTAAGAATTATATTTCAACTAACAAAAATAAATATTTACAAGCGTTCACGCTACTCGTAACAAGAAAAAGTCTTAAAAAGTATGACAAAACCACGCAAAAACTTATAATTAAATGAAAAAAGCTTATGTCATTCGGGCCATTATTAAGAATCTATTGAGACCGAAATCGGTTCTTCCTCTTCTTGTTTGTTGTATACCGTGGGAGAGCTACGCTTCGGCATGAATGGGCCGGCTTGACCAGATTGATACCAAAACAGAAGACTGGTGTGAAACACTGTTTGCGCTGTGTTGAGTGAATGAGGATACCGGAGGCTCATACCCCAACCCTGTACTCACAACTCCCCTCATCCCCAAAGGCTGGCAACGCACTTGTAACGCACCTGGTGTTGCAAGTGTCCATGGGCGGCGGTAATCGCTTACCGATAGGCGATAAATCAGCTCGTTTGCCCCATATTCTATTAAAAAAATAAAGCTAATCGGCTAATGGTAATCATTATTGCAATTTGTAATACATATCCTCCAATTACTTTATTTTAATTCGTTTATAGTTGATATCCACAATAAGATAACGTCATTATATAGTTCAATTACACCGCATTAACCGAACATGGAATATTGTGATCTACATCCAATTATTAAATCCACATACTATTGCACCATTCTGCAAATAGCCACAGATAATACGATTGCTTTTAAAGGACACGACTCGCCAAACATGGCAGCAGTCGTGTGTATTGTCACTTAATACGAACCATACAGTGACAAGAAATACCAGTATTAGTTGACCTGTTCCAACAGTTTGAAAATAGAATTACATAAACTGCACTTGCTTCAATTAAACTGTTAATAGTGTGGTGACACCAGATCTTATTGAGAAATATTTGCGAAATATCGATTCTGTTTCTACTTCGGTGGAATGACACGCAGTGTTTCAATTGCGGTTTATTTTTTTTAAATTTGAATATTCCGTCAAAGAATAATGCAGTTGAATTTTTTTAAGAAAACTCAGTGTTAAGCTGATAATATTTTTTTTAACCTTCGTCGTCACCTTGGTAGCACAACAGCGTCACGTCGGTTCCAATTAGGAAGATACTGAATAATTTTACATTAGTGATTTTACGCTGTCGGACCTTGATATGACTATTACTAAACATCGTAAATTAAACACATTGTCCATATTCATGTAAAAACGTATAATTTTTTTTTGACCTTTGATTTAAACCCATTTAAAAAAGGATTAATACCTACATGATATCTCCACTGTTGCTGAAACAATTTGAATAATGATTTTTTAATGTAGTTTTTCGTACAGACGTGTGATCCCATTGAAATGAATTTATATGTTCATTAAAAACAGCCCGTTAACACATTTATGAAGATTTTGTCCTTTGAAAACGTTATCCACTTTTTCGTCATTAGCAACTCGGACTGAGGTCTCCGGTTCGATTCCCGGGTCGGACCAAAAGTTTGTTTTCTAAATATGTATTTATAAAAACTTTATATGTATTTATAGCAGTTATCTGATACCCATAATAGAAGCTCGGCATAGTTTGGAACTAGTTGGCGTTGTGTGTTAGATGTCCGAAAAGATTTATTTTTTCTTTTATGGTTGGTTTAAATGACACAACTATATGTCACTATCATCCTCATAAATTATTTAATAATTGGTTATAAATCCATGGTTCTCATGCTTCCGATTCAAAAAACTCTTTTAGTAGGAAAAAAGGACAAAAACATAAGTAAGAATATCTCTTAAAACTTTGATTTTAATGAGAAGGCTAACAATAAGCAAAGTATGATAAACATATAATCAAATCTAAACAAATGAATAAAATTGGAGTGTCTGTTCGTAATATTAAAACAACCGCTTTTAACTAAATGCAATGCTTGTAGACATGGTACATACTCGTATGCCAAAATGTTATTTTTTGCAATTTTTCTTATTTCTGGAATGGCGGGATCGACTTAGACAGGATTTTCCCTAGTTAGATAGCTGATGATATAAGGAGTAACTTAGGCAACTTTTTTTAGACTAACTTTGCCCCGCCGTGATACCCGGCTCCTGTTGTTGTACTGCGAGTAACACCACGGGGCTCAGCTAGTACTACCTAAGAATGCTACTGCACTTTTCATTACCTTTCCTTACGAAAAATTAACAATTTTAGTAATTAAGGAGAAAAATTAAAACCACCATTAAAAACCACACCACCACCACAATCTATACCATCAATAAAGCTATTATTAATTACTCAATTGCTAATTAAAGAACATAAGTGTGTGGTAGTGATATATATTACTGTATCTGACTGTAGCATTTACGCAAGGAAAATAGCAACTATTCCACAAGTGTAATATCAGATACTGGTTTAGATATCGACAATACCTTACGAAATACTGTACTCGGTCACCGGTAGAGCTTTCCCTAGTTCGTTATATTTAAGTCGATATTTCTGTTTTTTACAACACTGATTTTTCTTTCGTACTTATAAGGCGATATTTAATAAAACATTATCACATTTACAGCCTTTAATGGTTCACTGAGGGACATAGACCTTTCTTGGAAAAAAGTTTTAGCGTAATACTAGATACAAATCATATACCTAATATTTATATTAGGTACGCGACTTAATTTTTTAGATTAATTGTTTGTATATTTCATAAATATTTTGAATGCTTCTATATAAGACCGAAGTTAAAGTTCATTACTGGTTTGAGATGACTGCAGGTTTTATAATTATCTACATATGGATTAATGGAAGTGCAACAATGATTTTCTATATTATATATAAAATATTTGAAAAAAAAATAGGGACTGCTACAGAGGGATTTGTAAAAAGCGTATCTATATGAACTTAATAGTTACATTTTTAATTTGTATACAAAGTTTCTTTTACCTCTAAACGAGATCACTTAAATAGTGTCATTAAACGATTTAGTTGTTTTTGCTTTCATCACCATCATCATGCTATCCACGTGCCACGTGGTTCAATCCTTGACTTCTAGCAAGATTTTTCTTCTTAATTTGCTTTAAAATAGTTAAAATAACACATGTCGCCACTCAAAAGTAGTTTGAAGCAGCAATCATAAAGCTGCAGACATCATCATCAGCCTACCGCAGTCCACTGCTGGACATAGGCCTCTCCAATTTCACGCCACTTACTTCGATCTATGCTGCAGACAATACGATAACAATCTACTTTTTGTCCTCACTTAATTACATAGATAGAAAACTCTTTATTTGCACACTATAATATTACAGTTAGAAGAGAGTACATAAAATGTTAGACAGAGTGTACAAAGGGCGGCCTTATTGCCAAAAGCAATCTCTTCCAATTACATAACTACAGTACAAAAAGTATTTTATTAAATTTGTAATTTATAATTCAGAAAACGTATGATCCATGTCACGGTTTCGTGCCAACATACTCCGAATACTCCAACACATTCTCATTTAGTTGTCATAAACACGTCGTGGCTCTAAAGAGCTTTCAAGCAGCCGGAGTCTAGTCCTTCACAGTCAGGTCAGCACTTAAATTCTGCAACCGCTCCACTTTGTTATATAAACGACCTTATTGAACAACTCATTTCTCATGTGGTTAATACTCACGTTATATGTGAATTTTATAATCCTTACGAAAATTGTTATAAAAATACGCAAGACTCGTAATGATATTATGTTATAAAACGCAACATTACTACATATTTTATGTAATTAGAAAACTCCACTTGATTTATACTTCACAAACAAAGACGGGCTATTTCTACTATTTATAACTCAAGGACAGCGGCGTTGATTGTTTTGATGTTTGATTTTTTGGATCTCTCTCTTTCCCGAATAACAGAAATACTATTAAGATGTAAAAAAAATAGCAGCACGAATGGGCCAGCTCAATCGGAGTGATACCACAGCCGCACACAAAACCGGTATGGAACAGCGCCTGCGCTGTGTTTCATCGAGTGAGTGAACACCCTCACCCTTCCACCATGCCTCTCCCCATTCTCCAAAGGTCGGCAACGCACTTGTGACGCCTCTGGTGTTGCGGGTTTTCATGGGCGGTGGTAATCGCTTACCATCAGGCAATACGTCAGCTCGCTTGACCCCTAGATTCCATTCAAAAAATGTGGAGAATTTTTTCATAAATTGTGTAACTCTAAGTAAGAGTTGTGGGTATAAATGCAGGTGATACTGTGTGGAACTATTTACAGATAATAAATGAAATGATTTCAAAAAAAAATAACTACAACAAACATCCTTCTTTAGAAGAAGATGCCTACTTCCCGCAGTGGACTGTAAATGGTAGATGGGATTCTTAAAAAAAATCATTAAAATTCATTCTCGACCTTTGTGATCCAAAGGATTACGCTAATGTCATTTTCTAACAAAGAAAACTCAAACTAGTTAAAAAACGTGACTTAGATAGTCATGTCTGTACATTTCCATAAACAGATCTAGTGAAAGGAAACTTGCAATAAAAATATATCGTTGTTTCTTGCGTCGACATCGTGATGTTAAACAGTTTATTACAACATGGTCACTTACTCTTTATAAACACATAAATTATACGACCTTTGCGAATACAAGTTTTATATAAATAGCTAAAACTTTCTTCTTTAGATGGTTAGAGGTAGCAAACGTTAAAAGTTTTTTTTAAAGAAATTAGATGTTCCTCAATCTGATATGAATAGGCCGTACAAACCCGCATATCGATATTTATGTAGATAGTTGATAGAATCGAGTTTCGACGATTTTCTATTCGCATTTTATGAATAGCATTCTCAACTTAAGCGACACACGTCACAGCCAACCGCAAAATACAAGTTTGTGGTGAAGTTAGCTATTATGAAGAGAGAACTATATACCTACATTAATCAATAGTTAATAGTATACTAATATGAGATACTAGTAATATACCACAAAATAAGATTTCCGAGGACTACTTTTTATAAATATTTCGGTCATCTAAACACACAATCTCTTTCAGCTTCAATCTAAGCAGAGCTGGTACTATAAAATATAGACCGATGATAGAAAACATACACCCCTTTTTGTAAATACATGCATATTATACATAATAAAATGAAATAAATATTCCTAAATCATACAAATTTTTGGCCTGACCTGGGCATCTTACCCGAGACCTCAAGCACATGAGCCATATAGAAACAGGTGTAACCTCGAATCCACTTTTTCAGCTGGTATTGCAGATCGGTATGTATTTATTACGACATTAGGTACTACCCTGTGATTGCTTGCACTATTTACGCTATCGTTGCCTAATTAAAATAAAGAAATATCATAATGAAAGCATTTTAATATGAAACAGTGTTGACTGTTGACTAGTTTTTCTAAGATCTGTCGATAACGTTGTGTGGTATGTAGGCAGGGTAATAGTGTACACAAGGCCGTCAAGTTTAATGATAGACCAGATATACGGCTTTTAGGAACAAAGTGTTTGAATATAAGCCCTATGTACTTTTATATAATACTACCACTATTATATACTTTTATATACTATATACACTAGTTTAAATTACTAGTCCATGAAACTTATAATTTCTCTTATAATCTTACCGGCTTATCTGAGTCAACCTGAAATCTAAAAAATAATTTATGTATAACAAAGTCTGTATTAATATTTTAATTTATTTTTGGACATTTAACACACAAGGCCATCTAATCCCAAACTAAGCAAAGCTTGTACTATGGGTACTAGACAACTTATATAAATACTATATATATTTTTTTGTAAATACATACATATTATACATATAAAAATCACGAGCTCCGAAACAAATATTTGCAGATCACACAACCATTTGGTCCGACCCGGTAATCGAACCCGCCTGTATTAAATAAACAAACTGTTTAGATCGGGATCATAATTAATCTTTAAACCTTTATTAAATTTTGCGGGTTTCGTTTCTACTTTGAGTGAAAAATAAAACCACGTTTAAAACAAAAGGCTCTCTTACGTAGTATATAAATATATTAATACCTCAAATTTCCGCATTGCAAACGGTCTTATGTACAAATTAGTCTATTTGCACAATTAACCTTAAATCAGTATAATAACCATCAACTTATTGAAGCCATTTGCTGCGTAAAAAAACGTGATGAATAGCTTATTTACACGTACTTAACGAACTGTAGGTAATGAAGACTGGTATTTAGAATCATTATAAAAAACCTTAAATTACGATTATTTTGTATCTAATGAGAATGACGCGAAGGGCATAACAAGGATTTTAAAGAGTATTTCGTAATGTTACTCATTCGAAGATGTTCATTCAATTTCCGTTATTTGGTCATTCTGCCTTAGGGTAATTTCTAACAACGTATTAAACATCTCATCATTAATCAAAATGGTATGTGGGTTGATTATGTAAGGTTATTAAAGAAATTTTGTTGTACATCGATGACTGCATTGAAGGATAAACGTTGACACTCTTAAAATCTAGGTCATTGCGATCTGCGATGAACTTTTGCTTCCATCACAATATGCGTTAAAGAGAGAGGCAATACCTTCGAATTGATAGTTTGATGAACTTATGAAATCTCTCCTAGAACTTAAATTCTTGATTCATAGAAATATTTCCAGTTTTCTTTTTTTTTGTTAAAAAGACATTACCTTGTTTAGTTAGGACTGTATAGAAATATAAGAAACTTACACAAAGAATATCCAGTCTCAGAACAACAATTTGTGAATGACACAAATTATAGCACTATGTGGGGTTCGAACTGGTAACAATTAGGGAATTAGAGAGCGGCGTAGCGACCACTAAAATCACTAAGCTATCCATGCAACCTGACTATGAACTATTAGTAGTATATATAACTTCAGTTATATTAGTAAAATCATAACAATAAAAATGAGACCTAGGGATAATGAAACCGGAACCAAACTCATGTCAAGGGACGAACGTGGCAATCTTATGCAAATAACTCTCACCTGGATTCATACTCAATTTTATTTTATTTCTTTTACATAACTATGAGTTTCTATTCCTATTCTTTTTTTTATTATTTTAAACATTATAATAATTTGTTTTGTTTAAGTGACGTAAGTTTCCTATATCTTGACAATATTTACAAACTAAACAGCGACAGTAGATAGTTTTCGTGTTGCAACTTAAAGGGCATAAGTCTGACTGACCTATTGAACTATTGCAATATACCTACCTACTATCTTTCTACATTCACTACTAATAAATTTTACCTCGAAAATTTAAATCTAAAAATTTTATAAATTAAGTTTTTGCGATAAAGGGAAATACTACAATTCTTAAAATCTGTCAATATTGAAATTGGTTTTTTGTGCCATTTTTTTTGAATGGGTAGGAAAATGTTCTGTTGGTCTATCTAGAGACTTCTAAAGTAATGAAATCCTTTCATAATTGTAATTTTTGTGAAATTTTAAATAGTTTAATAGATATATTTGCCCAAGATCAACATTATTTCACCGTAAATTACTCTTTCTATGGTGTACGTATTTAGAGTTATTTCAACATAGCTATAAAATTAAACTGATTTTGAAATAGTTAAAGTATAACCGTTAATAATGAGGTTAATTAACATATTAAAATGTTTAGTATCTTAGTTCAACTAACTGTACATAGTGTAGTAAATGCTACTAAATATACAGAATAATACATAGTGGTATGTCACTCAGGAGGTGGAGGATACTTAGTCGGTTACCGATTTAGGAGTTACCTAAGAAGGTTCAGTACGTGTGTGGTTACCTGTTACTTAAAAAAACATAAATAAAAGGTATTCAGGTGTTCACTTAAAGCCTGTTTACTTTGGCCTGACCAACCTTTTAATACAAGTATATTTATTTACACATAAATTATAATCTGACATAAACATTACATATGGAAGGAAAGTAAGAAAGTGGGTAAGTTATGTTGTGTTCCTATATAGTCAAATTATATATTGCAAAAATGTTTTCCAGTTTACTACCAGCTAAAAACCTTTATATCAGGCCGTGAGGTTCATGAAGTTAAAACTTTGTAACCCTTTTTACGAAAATTTCGCACACTTATAGTTTATATAACAAAGGTTTTCTAAAAGCTATTTATTTTTAAATTATGCAATTAAATACATTGAATGAATAAAAACACACACTACCATGTATTTAACACACATATACAAATACATATATACATAAAATAGATGAGCTCCGCGGTGTTACGCGCGATATAATTTTACCCGCAGGTAATACCGTGGATCGAATTAATTAGATACACAAATAGATTTCTTTTTAACGAATTTTACATCTAAATCATTTTCGAATGATTTAGATGTAAAATTAAGAAAAGCCGCTTAGGAGTAGTTGAATCACATACACAAGCACAGCAAATTTGTATATAAAGGTTTATACATATATGTCAAAGTCAAACTGAAAAGATGATTACAATTTGTCTATAGTGAATATCTTCTTTTGATGATATGGCAATCACCCGGATCAGCTATTTCTGCCAATGTCAAGTATTTCAAGTCTTCAATTCTAAGTCTTCGACTCTTCAAGTCTTCGTTGTGATGGAATTAATGATAAAAAATATAAAAAAAATTGGATGACATGAAATGGGGACCGTCTTTCGCAAAAACAAAAAACGATCCTACTGAATGTCAAAAGCGGCGATGATGAAATCTTTGATTAAAGAGGTATATGACTTGAGAGAAAAAGAGACCTAATAAAGTTCAAAGTAAAAAATTAAAAGAACTATAATCGAATTTTGAGCGTTGGGTGATCACTAGGTTATATTAAAAGCATCAATTGCCATAGTTTCAAACTACTAACCTCGGCCGTTTAATTTTTTTTTTTTTTATATTTAAGCTGCCAAACTGACTCTGCCCTGCCTGATGGAAAGCATGAGCAGAATCCAAGAGTGGTGGTCACCATCCTCAATGCGAAAAAGAACAATGCAGCATGGTGACCCACACTATGGCGGCCTGGGGGGAAAGGGGATGGTGAGGGGGATAGGGGGCGTTGGATTGGGGTATGGGCCTCCGGTATCCTCATTCTCTCGATGAAACACAGCGTAAGCGCTGTTTCACACCGGTTTTCTCTGAGGCCGTGGTATCACTCCGGTCGAGCCTATTTAAATATAATGATAACAAAGGTTTAAAGTTTAGGTTGAGGAATTAGTCAGTCAGCCAGGTCTAGTAATTTTGTATAGATATTAGATTAGTACTCATAAGAGAAATACATTATATAGCTGGATGGTTGACGAAAATTCTAGTGTGAATTTGGTTTATATTTACTAACCATTTCTTAGCTTTTTGTAACATGTTCAATATACCTTGTATATAGTTTGTAGCTATAATTACAATAATAATCAAATAAAGATACTTTTTTAACAGTTTTCACGAAGAGCATTGACACCATTGATGAAATAGCGTTGGTTATTAAACCATGGATAATGTTCTGCATTAATATTCGTTAGTGAAACTCACGGTCGATGAAAATTTTTAATTACTATATGTACACATAACTTTAAATTGTTACATAAATCACTTATTTTATAATAATAATAATAATAATTTTATTCGTATGCAAAATGTGAAGTCACGATTATATATGAAATCGTGATGTTATTCGATTGAAACGAATTACACTCTTATTTTCTTCTACATGATGTGATTTCGTTTTTAAATTGACAAATATTATTCAAAATTTACTTCGAAAGCTCGTAAAGTCTGTATTAATTAAACCTGCGGATATATTATATTACAGATACCACCAGTTTCTTAGTAAATCATTTATATATGAACATTTGAAATTACTACTGTTTTGAGTTTTTTGACTGGCAAATCGGTCTTTTAATTGGTGATCCTGACTGCCAATCTAGAGATTGTGGATTCAATTTCCAGTTAACAAAATTTATTGTGTGATGAGTACGATCATTTGTTCAGTCTGGGTATAATTTATCTTAAAAATGAAATATATGTTTCTTAAATCAGTTTCTTAAATATCCGTATTCTTTATATGCGAGCTTTATGCTTGTTATTATATTGATTGTATGAAAAACAATAAATTCAATTGATGTAATTCAAAACCAAAGTAACAATGTGTTTTTAGTAGTAATAGAAGTTTTATAACTTTCTTATTTTTAATTTTTAAAAGTATATCAAAGATATCGTGCGCAAATAGTACCAAACAGACAACATTTTGAATGTTGCAAGGTTTTGCATGCATGCTGCAGGCTACATCTACGTATAGTGAAACATTTTACGATTTATTGCTATATGATAACTGTGCAGGAAAAGCTTGCAACACCCAATAACCATTTACAATATGTAATTATAGAACGTAGCTCGTGGCAAAGTACAAAACATTTTGTTATCGTTATATTTAAATAGCACCTGAGGTGCTTTTGTATTAATATACCAGCTGTACTCTATTTGACTGATTTGTTTTTGGGGATGTTGAATAAATTTAAAACCATTGTTTACATTTAGGTATGGATTACAGAATGTGTACGATAAAGCATGTTAACATATTTATACATAAAAATATATTTGTGAATAAAGTTGTCTAATGCAGTACTTGAACATCACAAAGGTTATAAGTAAGTAACAAAACTAGATTAAAAAGGACTTGTGCTTCCACTGAAATATATTGTAAGAAAAATTAATACGTACATGTACTAAACATATAAAATTACTTACCGAAATATCCATATATAACTGTAAGATTATGTAGCATCATCATTAGTACCACTTAAGTCAAAATGTAGTACCACTTTAAAATATTTTCGTAACCTAAGTTCTGTGTATACTAATTCGGTAATCCACAACCAGTGTTCGTGTGGTGAAATATCCTGTAAGTTCTGACGGACATTGAGTAGGTTTTGGTATGCGTCATTAGGAATGCGACCGCCATCTTGTTGGTTTTGACATCTGAGTTAAAAACTCACTTGGAGACAAAAAGAGAAAAATAGTAGATCGTTTTTTGGTTTTTCGAAAGACGGTTCCCATTTCATGTCATCCACATTTTTTATATTTTTTACCATTAATTTCATCATGACAAAGACGTGAAGACTCGAAGACTTCAAATTGAAGACTTTAAATACTTGACATAGCTGATCCGTCTGGTTGCCATCTCCTCAAAATAAGAAGAAGAAGAGAAAAATATTTTTTCCTGCTGTTCGGACATACTTATGTACTGTGTGACCCACAAATCGTTTTCTGAGTCTGGGTGTTCTTTGTGTTTTGTTTCATATTCAAATTTGAATTTAAATTATAGTATAAAATATTTAAAAAACATAACGTAAAGATATTCAATCAAGTTTCAGCTAAATCTTGTACAAATTACTAGTTAAATGTTAATAAAATGTATTTGGTTCCAAAAAAGAGTATGTGCGTGTTTCTCTTCAAATATTTTCATTTTCGTTATTGTAATATAGCACTACTCTTCCGCGACGTCGACTCACGAGCCAGTCTAACGTGTGTTCCTATAAACGCTGAGATATGAAAAAGATCAAAAATCGAGATTATTCATAAAATGTACTTGCTAGATATGACCGACGAAAAATCTAATTAATTTCAATTAATAGTTTTATAATCTTTTCGTTTAGGTCCGATGAGACTGGGCGTTCCCTATATCCGTTTTACGTATGTTTGTAAATCCCCCGCGACACAGGAATATTTCTAGTGCAGTAGTTGTATTTTAAAAATAATACATTTATACATTAATTCTATGTATTACATATATGTGTATTTATATATCGGATGGGATCCTATCTATGAATAGTATCCAATTATCTGTAGTATTCAACAATATTTAAAATTTGTATACACTGTATTTTATGTTGTAGAAGGGCGAACATGGGTCACCTGTAGTTAGGTTACAATTATTCTCATATATTTAAGGAAAGTTGGAAAATATCATGTACATACCCATTTGACCGCGTATGCGACTGCGCTTGAGGTCACAGGGTCGATTTCCGGTTCAGACCAAGTTTTTGTATGATATGCAAATATTTGATTCGAAGTTTGGGTGTTTTCTATGTATAACATGTATGAATTTACCGAAAAAAAGTATTTATATTAGTTGCTTAGTACCGATAGTAAGAACTCTGCTTAGTTTCTGACTAGATGGTGTTGTGTGTCAAGTGTCCAAAATACTATCACTATTTTCTTTCTTAAATTTTCCTCTCTACTAATATATCACTTCCAGTATGTCTCTAAGTTAAACAATACATATCTTTTGTATGATCTCTCTTTCCGCATCGTTCTCGGCGCACGGAATGCATTTTCACTGGCCACTGTATCTCGATACCACTGTTCCGTGGTGAGATCTCGAAACGGTGGTTAACTGCACTGATGTGTGGTTTATTAGTATTCTTGTTAGGAAGTTAATCTCACCGCAGTGTGGGGAAACATTTCTAACATTTCGTTCTGATACCTTGCTATGAAGTGGAAAGTGCGGTAATTCTTTCTTAATTGTAGTGTTAACGTTAAAAAATTATGGAATAACAATATGTTATGTTTTTGAAATTGATTTGTTGGGATTAGTTCGCAATTTTTTTGGTTTAAGAATTATCTTAGTTTCATATATCAAAACATGATAAATAGAAATATTGGTTTTTAATTTGTTTCGTTGCTGATTTGAGTTAATGCACTAAGAATCATTAAGATTGGTTAAATTAATCCAAAAAAGCTTGGTTCAAAAAGTAATCAGTGGCAAGTAATCAGTACTGGAAACAATTCTACAGTTTGAGAGTCATGCATGAAATTAGAGTGAGTTGGAACAAATAATACCATTTGAAACTACAACATCAATTTAATACATATATAGTTTAAAAGGAACGGTTGCTCTGAGTTATCCAAGTTTTGATTTGCCCACCATAATCTCATTTTAATTAAAACCGAACATGTATCCAGTAACGGCGATTGCGCACGCGGCGGTTACGAAACTGCCTCGTGTGTTCTTGAGTTACTTCGGTTCGAGTTACCGAAGTCTGGGAGACTTAAAATATTACATCCAATTTATAAAATGTGAAATCCCAGATAATGTTCGTGATATAAGCTTATCTTGACACCCTCTTATTACACAGGGATTCGTTGCAAAATTCGTGTGGATGATTGCAAATTGAGATTAATCCTGTAACACAAAACAGTAATTAAATTGTAAGAGTGTTTTGTGTATGATATTGTTGAAACTGTAGTTATTTGCATATTTTATGCTGTATTTTACAGAAAAATCTATACATTTAATACTAGTTTATTTGATGTTAACACTCTCTTTAAACTCGATGTTATTCAGTGCAATGGCCTAGTCAAGAGACTAAGTGCGGAAACAGCCCGAGAAAAATAATTCGATATTACCTTTATATTTATACATTACATAAAGTAAGTTTTCCGTTTTAAAATTAAACACATAGCATTAGATATATATTTTAGTAGGTACTAGCTATTCAGCCGCCTCTATTTACAAAGTTATCTAACGCAAAAAATATACCAAAGTATTAAACAGATTACTTACTAAAGCTATGCGGAAGGCCTGCCAAAGTGGGAGATGATTATAACAGGCAACCGGGCTTTAATACAATTGTCATGTGGCATAACAAAAACCCCGTAGGCTCTGTAAGAGCAAATAACACTAATATATTTTGCATAACAATCAGAGCATGTGCGTATAAAAAGTCAGCTGTTGTAATTGAGAAAGCTTAGTTATTAAGTTTTTTTTTCCGTTACTAAAATGTTCGAAAGCACAATAAGAGGTCATACATATGGTCAATTAAATCGATATTATGTTCCGCCGGAAGCTAGAGCCACCGCTGTGACCTTGCAACGTCGTCTTTGTTTATTTAGTTTTGATTCACTATTCTATGCGGGTGACAGATCGAGAACGCCTACTACACGACAAGGTCAGCCGAAGTCCGGTTTCAAAAGTGGAGCTTTATAAATGTGATTACGCAAACTCTGTTAGATTACGTTACAGTTAAGAATAATAAAATTGTGTCATTAATAAAAGTAAATACCTTGTTAATATATCTGATATCTATGTTGTTTAAGATATAATTAGAATATTAAATATAATATAAATAGAATTTTGCCTTGTATTTAGTATAGAATATTGAATACAAGGCCGTTTAATCCCAAATAAGCCAGGACATATATTACAGTAATTAGATTATATAAATAAATTGATTTATTTTGTTTTATTTCAAATTCATATAGAATACAACCAAATACAAAGCAAATGATCGTGCCTTATCTACCACGTTTTAAATTCATAACTTAATTTCAATTGTCACCAGCTAAGTTCAGTATCTCAATTGTCAAAAATAAGCAAGAAGAAATAGATAAGTATTGTAAATTGACAGGGTGATTTATTAATTTATAAGGGCAATTTTTTCAATATTCAACTAGGCAACTTTCTCAAACCTACTTACAAGTTTGATCACAAGGCCTCGGTCAGTTGTCAGGTGGCTTGTAACTAAAACCTGCATTTATATCTTGATTGCGATGTTGACACGTGTCAGCTAGCGTACACGTTCTGATTTAAATAAGTCCAATTTAATTAAACATTTACGTACATGCGATAAGATTTGACGTAAACACATTGATAAATTAGTATGCGTGTTGCCGACGCTACAACGTTACGTCGTCGTGAGGCCGTCTGTCGTAAGGGCGTGCGCATAGAATACACTTACTTTGTCCTACTAAATAAAATGTCAACATCTTTGTTTAGATGGTAATCAATATGTTTTTGTTTCAGGTAATAAAATTCAACCAATACGACTGAAAATAGCATACCAATGTATGATATACCAAACACCAATGAGGTAGGTGCTTACAATCATCGAAGCTGTAATAAAAAAAAAACTTAAAACTAATAAGCATTACTTACAGTGAGTTTTGCTACATGGGTAAAATTCGTTTTGTACATGGTTCATTTTATCTCATAATTTTAATAGTAATTTATTATGCGCATAATATTGAAAATGTTAGGTTTCGTCCAGCCGTAGTCTAAATTTGATAAGGTGTTGTATCAACGTGATTAGACTATTTATCAAAACATATTCTTTCTTTAATTTTCACCTCAAATATGCAAGTTAAGGAATGCGTGACTTAACTGGTGTAGATGGAAGTTGTATTAAACTACTTGTAGAGCAATTTCAAGGCACAAACATAAGTTATCATCGGTATGCGGAAATGATCTGAGTAAAACAAGAACTAGCTACTAATAATGCCTGTGCAAGTGCGGCCTTCCAGCCTTTTACACGCGAAGGTTAAAGACTGGTTTCCTCACCCCCAAACCTTTCACTCTGAACGATTAACGTAATTACAGTTAATTTATAGATCAAGTTTGTTGAAAATCAATTGATATGTGGTAATGTGTAACATGTCGTATAAATTGTATTTCATTGCCATGTTTGATAGTCGTACGGTAATCACCTACTAATCAATATCGTTTATTTCTATAAGTATTGCAAAAAATTATCACGTAACTCAGTATTTTTCACTGCACTTTAAGAGTTTTGAAAAGCGTTTTCCTTTCAAACATCGTTTCACTGAACTAAAACTGATGCAGTTTTAGTCATTACATAAAATGGATTTTAATAGTTAATAAAGCATCTGGAACTGGAATAACATACTCTGGTATTTATATAATGTGACGTTTGAAAAATAAATGGAAGATTCCTGTCATATTTTTTAAATATCGATTTAGTAATAGCATGATGAAGAATTTTAATAAAGAAAATCACAGATTTCACTTACCCACTTACAATTTCCAATATGAAAATTTTCTAAATTATCTTGTATGTAGAGCTGTCATATAGACGTAAACATGTATTTATTGTTCTGAACGGCTACTCACAGCTTAAAATCCATTTTGTTTTCATTTTAATTAGAAAGGTTTAATGGGATTTTTTTGGTAGCAAGTGTTTTTTCCAATTCCAGATAACTTATTAAGTATCCATTTCAAGCTAATGGCAAGTTAGAAGAACCTGGAAGCAAAGAAGAAAAAAATACTATACCACCTCTGCGGTCAGTTTTCCTGGCGTTCTGCTAAGGTTTCCGCGTGGTAACGAGCCTTAATAAGGTGTGGCGAGGTCACCTACTCCATTCACCAAGCCAGCCAGCCCAGTTTTATTCAATTACCTGCATTTAATGATATGTCCTTTGGAAAATATTGCTACAGATATTCCAACGAAGGTCTTTTGTGTTTTTATGCAGGTACTTTTTAATATGAGCTACAAGTTCTCAGACTACTTGTAGCAAATTGTATTGGCGAAAATAATAAGACAATAAAACAAGTTACATATAACATGAATAAAGACAGAACTTGAAAGCATTTTATTTTAGAAAAGGTGTAATCAAACTCATATTTATAAGTTTGTGTGTGTGTGTATGTGAGTACTTTAAGGTAATCAAAGTATAATACTTATTCTTATGCAGTTTTAATCAAATCATAAGCTGACTAAGATATAAATAACAATAGTAGGGATCTAGGAACATGACGGAGTATGTAAGTATGAAATTGCTTTTCCGAGCCTCTTAAAAACAAAATCTGCCTAGTTACTACGATAGTCGCAAATAGTAATGAAAACAAATCCTTTTATTTACCGTTTAAATAATAAAAAAATGTAAAAATAATTGTTACTACTATTTTGAAAAAATATTCTCTTGACATATCAAAGAGCATGAAAAAAAATTACGTGCATAATTAATGAGCTATTTGTACTGACACTTCCGACAGAACGTAATTGTTCTAATTTATGTAAGGAGGCACACGCGCTCATACAATGATATAACAAGTTATCTAACACAACAATAACTTGTTGAATTTGAAATAGATGAGCATTAATTGTGTCACTATCAGCTTATATCTTATGAATATACTTGGTATACGTATCGGCTTAAATACATCCAACGAAAAGATTACGTGGCCACAACGTTGTCTTACCAATTCCCAACCCGCACTCGGCCAGCGTGGGGACGTAAGGCTTTAACCTCCTTCTGGGTGGAGACCCTTGCCCAGCATTTGGACGCTTTGGGTTGCTAATTGATACATATCAGCAAAACGCTACGTAAATATATTATATTAGAAAGTTTCACCAAATAGTTTTAGTGCTCTTCTAAGTGGTCTGGTTAGAAATTACTTCTTCACAGAAGAAACGAAATTCGGTGGATGGCTATTCCATTTGTGTGTGGTATATGGACTGGCTCAATATAACCAGTACTAAGCACTTCTCACATTGCTTTTAATAACAAGCCAGCGAGGTCCACTCAAGGACTGCTTGTGCCCCTTCAGTTTCAGAAGAAGATAGCCGGCGTTAGTAACTTGCAGTAGATCCGTCTGCTCCTTTAATCCCTGCACCATTAAGAAGTACTCTCTAAAATAGGTCATAGCTCTATTTGTCTTATAATCGATGTCCTTACAAATGAAATGTGAGATAGGCTCTTCAATAATTTTAAGCAGATCGATATCAAAGTCCAGAAAGTTACATAATACCCGATTAAAGATATGTCAGGTGTTACCAAATGATTTTAAAAATCTAGGTCAATACCATGTATTGTTATAAATTAGGATTCCACTTCTTTGTCATATGTTACACAATAGTCTAAGCGTTCAAGAAGTTTAAAATTTAAAAGTATGATCAGCAACTGTGGTGAATTAATTTAATCGAATCAGTACATCATATCGCGAGTGATAGTTGTGGTGATTGGCAATTAAGAAGATAAAAATATTTAACTTTGCTACACAAATGAAGGTTACAAAGAAGACCTTCAATGTGAAACATGAGATTTGTTTCTTTTCCTTTCCAAATAAATGTTATATTGTAGGTAAATTCTAAATCTTTACGTTTGGATTCAGTTCTTTCGTTTTTAGTTCATGGATGGCCTAAGCTAAGGCCTATGTCCTGCTGTGGACTGTGAGGGGCTGTTGATGATGATAACTGTTGAGCTGTTTTAAAATCATGCGAGCATGCATGCATTATTTACTTAAACTAAAATAGTAGAAATGAATGAATGCATATAGCATAGGGACGATATATCCACAACCATTTCAATAGGGAGTCTTATTTTTTGAGTATTGTAAATAGTTGTATGAAATGTTTTAATCCTTTGCTTATTTGAAGAACTAAATCCTTTTGTTGCTGACTGTACTGCATGGAAACTGTGGCCTTGTCAAATAGTCCAATTGGTTTTCAAATTATTGTGTGGCAAAAACTGCCTTGTTTTGTTAATGATGTCGCCTAACAGACGGCATGTTGCAATGATTACCACATAGTCATTATCCATAATAACCACTGTTGAGTGCAAGGCTACTATTATGATCTTATTAACTGTGATAAAGTACGGTGGCTCGATTGGGCTACGGCTTATTTATTAATAATTAGATAGGCTGTTTTTTTCTGCTTGTAATGGAACCTAACAAGTTCGCAAACAGTCTAAATTGATACCCGAGATTCAATTGAGACATGATTACCAAAGTATTATTACTTATATTTGTCGGTGTCGCAGTAGAATGGTTATCGTCAATCACAAGATGGAAATGCGAATATACAGGCGTCACATCTGTAAGGAATCAAATAAAAGCTCTCGAAAGTTATAAATTTTTAGTGTGTCCATATGTTTTGGGGGTCTCATTTGTGGTAATACACACAAATCTCTATACTAATCTTCAAATTATACACTTAAAACCATAGCTATTTTTCATTTTTTCAATCGATTAAGGCGATAAACGAAGTAAGTGTACTGAAATTCGGTAGGCTTGAAATAACTATTTTAAATCGTTTGAGAACAAGATCTTAACATAGTTGTACAGTCGATGTCTTAGTTTTTTGTGGGTGTAACCTTTTCCGAGGACATTTTCTCCATATTTGTTTTAAACGCATATCCTTTAGTTGTTTCTTGATGTTTATTTAAATCTGTTTATAAAATACCTCGTTTCTTTCCTAAATTGTCTTTGCGAATTCAAACTCTTCTTTCATAATCTTTATAATCCATGCACACACTTCGATGTAATCAAGAATGTATTTTTATCTTGTTACTGTCAAAATTAAAGAAAAATATATTGCGTCACTAGTGCTAAACATTTCAAACATGTTATATGTAGCTCAGTTCCAATTTTGAATTTAATTTTAGTAGTTTTATACAAATTTTTTTAAATATATACTGTAAACCGCTTGCAAGGGCCATTTGTAAGTTCCGTTAGATTAAGTAAAATTAAAAATAAATTCAAATTAAGCAAGCATTGTAATTATACAAACTTAATTTATTAATCATAGCGATAGTTTGGACGGTCAGATAAATCAAACCGATATTGATTACACACACGAAAAAGAAAGTCGCATTATTTTGACATTAACTTTGTAATTCAGATGATTCTGATGGTGGAAAGTTTTAAGTTGAGATTATACATTCGTGGAAAGATATCCGCGAAACGTTTATATAAACATTTAGTTTATATAAACGTTACGCGGATATCTTTCCGCTCTGTTTGTAACTGTTAAAAATCACAATTCTATTTATATTTAAACAAAACAATGTCGTTGGCAAAAACCGCATCTCGCAAATGAACTTTATTTCAACTCTATTCTTAGAGTAATTAAATGCTGCTAAAATAAGGTGTTTCAGTAACATTTTTATGATGTTAATATTATATTGAGAAAAGAAACAGTCAAAATTTTGCATTTTAACTGAAAATCTAAAAACAGCAATTAATTCCCTTAGGTTCAGTTTTATCTTACTTACTGATAGTTTTTGATAGACTAATGAGAACTTGTCTACCAGATAACTACAGATTTCGGTTTCGCAAGTAAAGAATAGAGGCATTGATGTCAGATTACATATGTGTAACCCCAATTTTCATCTATTAAATAGTATTATGTGACAGATAACTATCTGAAACTTTATCAGGAACTAGTAAAACTTGTCATGAGGTTTTTTTTTTTTTAAATCTTTCATTATTTTTAAGGAACTTTTGAACACAGTTCATGCCAGTTCCATCTTAACCTAAACATATAAATATTTAACAACAACAAACAAGGAAAATTTTTTTTAACCGAGCTTATATCTACTACTGCTTAAGTAACTATTTTAACCTATTATATAATCGTAAGAATATCAACATTATGTCGGTATTTTTACGAGTGCATACAACGTTTTAGCCTCACGTGACGTGGGTCTTGATAAGACGTTAGTAAATGCACCTAGATCTAATTTATTTACATTTAATTTCTTAATAATTATATTTCTTTCAGCTTCGTTTCTGACACATTCCATTAAACGGTGATGTACATCCTCAACCATATTACAAACTTGGCAGTTAGGCGAGTTGACTTTTTTCATTAAGAAAGCGAAGCCGTTGAGTGGCATATGTCCAGATCGAAGCCGGTGAGCAGTAACCAAAACATTACGATTTAAATCATAGTCATGAGGATGTTAACGTAGTCGTCTTACTATATAACTGAATAATCTTTACAAAACAAAGTTGTATGCTCCTCGACCTCTTTCTTGTTTTTTATTTGATTCACCGTTATTTGACTGCCTCGATGTCGCAGTGGTAGCGTACGCGACTGCTGTCCATGAGGTCTCCGGTTCGAATCCTGGGTCGAAACAAATGTTTGTATGATCTGCAAATATTTGTTTCGGAGTTTGAATGTTTTATATGTATTATAGATGTCTGAAATATTTATTTATTATTATCTATTTATTTCACTTAACTCCAGTTTTTATATTAAGCCTTAATTAATAATTAATACTTTTATTTAGAACTATGTATCTTTTAATGTACTGGAAATTATACAATTCACATATTTAACAGATGTACCCCAAAGTTCATGACCACATACCACTTAACCCGACTGATTCATAAAGCACGCGATTTCCTCAGACGACCATCTGCTTGGATGTTATGCAACCTAGTCGGGTTACCATTACGTAGACTACTTTCACCTTCTATGGAGACATTCGCTCAACGGCAATGAACTTGGTGCTGTATTGTATAACGTCTATTATTACAGATGCTAATAGAGATAACACATACAAGTTTAGTTTCTATATTTAAACTTTATGAATGAAGTAACGACCCATGAGCGCTTAAAGATATGCGGTTGGATTTTGGGGAATCCCTATGCGTTTTATGGAAAACCATAAGCTTGAAATGATATTTAGCGTTAGCGTCTAGTGACTACTATGCATGAGGAATGAATCTAACAGTTTTTTATGCTCAAAGCTGCTGTTGATTTTTTTTCACTCGAATTTTTTGATCTTAAATCATTAATACAAACTTACATGTGTTTTTTTAACTAACTTAAAAAAAGCTATGATAGAGGTTAAACTCTCGGCCTTTGAAAACTAACTAATCATGTATAAGATTTCGACGTATTCGACAAACACTCAAACGTTATAAATGTTACTATGAATACTGAATGTAATGAACGTTACTTAAACTGCCAATATAAAAACAAATCAGGTCCAGTAGAAACTATGTCGAATCCAGTTGAACGGTACAGAATGTCGTCACATACCCAAAGCAAAAAAAAAATACATTGCAAGGTTTCTTTCTACGCTTTTCCTTGCAAAATATCCCATAAATAGAGGGACATGTGTCCGGTAAAATAAGTTTATAATTTGCTCTGTGTTTGTTTGCTTAGTTTTTATAGAATTTTAAAATTTTATGCTCTGCAAATAGGAAAATTTATTTAATTAAACAATAATAAGATAAATTAATCTACCTCGTATAACAAAACTCAGGAATGAATTGTCGCCTGCGGTATTCCCGAACCAATACGACCTTCAAACCTTCTAGAAAACAGCGTACGCGTTCTCAAAAGACCGGCAATGCACTTGTGATGCCTCTTTTATTGAGCGTGTCCATGGGCGGCGCTGATCGTTTACCATGAGGCGATACGTTTGCTCACATGCCCCGGTCTATATAGATAAAAACTATAAGCGTATATAATGCTGACTAGTCGTTCTATTTTTATCACAAATAGGCTCAGAAAATTTAAAACTTCGATGATATTTTTGTGCACTCTTAAAAGTATTATCGTGAACGTCAATGGGTTCTTTCGTATAGGGTTCTTCGAAAAAGGACTATAAAAAAATTATTCATAGGTTATCATGAGGCGGTAATCGTATACGATAAGGTGGCTTTTACTCCATCTTAAGGCTCCATTTATACATGACTATGTCGTGATAATCCCAAGCGATAGCAATTGAATTGTTATACTTTAGAATTAATAGTAATTTAACCATGGAAATATCTGAATTAAAAAAAATGAGGGTAGTGCTGTGAGGTAGATCTACCATTCGTATTTGGCTGTTATTATATGTATACACCAGCCTATTGCATTTAGATACACTTATTGGAATGGGTATACCGCCATCAGTCGGTTGCCAGAGCCTCGTGCGTCCTTTAGCAGGATGTACCACGTGCAGGTGAAGTTGATTTGGAATGAAAGATTGTGGTTCGCCCCCTAACATCCCTAAACCAGGCGGAGTGATGATCTGCGCAAGACGCCTGGTAGGAGCTGGATGCAAAAAGCCGAGGATCGAACCAAGTGGCGTACAATTGTAGAGGCCTATGTCCAACCGTGAACTGCGATAGGCTAATGATGAAGTAGACTAAAGCAATCAACATTATTAAAATTCTTAATAATTATGTGTTACATGTCGACATCTCAGTACGACTCTATTATTTGTTTCAATATTACAAACTCAGTCAAGGTCTGTATTTGTAATACTATAAATAAATTACAATTATTGAAAAAATGTAACCATTTCTTACCCAATTCACCTAGATTAATTTTTATTTCCGTAACAAAAAAAATAAAGATAAGATCTTGCAATTATGCAAGAAGAGTATTAATTTTTAATTATTTTATGTTTTCTGCTCTAAATATTATTTTACTACACTTATTTAATTACTATTGCACAACAATATTGCTGATCTTAAAAAAATAATCTCTAAATAAGTGTGAAACGAAATAAAAAAAAACGATTATACCGATCTCTAAGAATATAATAATAAATGAATTATTAAAAGCAGGTTATTAGAAAAGAAATCGAAAAGTTACGGAAAAAAATTGATAATCTATAGAAAAAATATTTAGGTTTTTTCTTTATATCGTATCAGAAAAACTTATGTTGGTTAAGCTACATTGCGTTAAAATGTTTCACACGTTTATTCCTTTTTTGTCTCGTCGGTTGATCATAATTCCTTTTTCGAGCAATTCATGTATATAGGTCTAAAATCTGTGTCTCGGAAACGGTTCCAAAGATTTTCATGAAATTTATCTAACTAAGATAAATCGATCTAACTAGGATTCGTTTTAGAAAATTTACAAAATAAACTTCATCACTGGTATGGTGATACGATAATCACAGGTGCAGTTTTGCTTGCCTGAATAATATTTCACATCAATATCTTAATAAAGAAGCGTTCTAATATAGGTGCTTAGTCTTGCCATATATATTGTTACGAAGAAAAACTTTTTCTTTTATTGTTTGTAATATGTATTACTATTATAGTGTGTTAGTTTAATATATTTAATAAAATCATTAAAAATAAATAAAACTTATTCGAAGTGGTCTCCATTGGCTGCAATACAGTCTTTTAAACGTGGAGGCCGGTTATCAATATCAGCATGCATTCTTTCTATGGGAAATCCTAAGTCATTTTTTGAAACACTCGAAATGATTCTAGAGGCTATTTTCATCGCCGGAGATAAAATTACTTTGAATTCTTTCCCTTACTGCTTTCATTTCAATCTACCTATTAATAGCCCGGTACACAAACATTTGACTAATAGCAAGCGTATGGAGGATTTTAAGAATTGTATTTTAATCCTTACCTACTTTAGGTAATGCACAGTATTCAGTTCTCTTTATAACCCCTCTCCATTTTAATAATATAAAATATTTTCCAATACATAGCCGCAAAAATAAGAAAATAAAATGAAGAATCGTATAAAAATGACAGATTTCAAATTAAAAAGTAACATTTTGTTTATTTTAAATTGTAACAGTATTTATGGCCAGACCTAGTATTTGTTAAATTCTTGTCTGTCTCAAGAGCAATACCTTGGCGGTTGTATTAGGTCCAAATACTCTGGTTGCTGTAATATGACATTCTCTTCGGCCCAATTAGGTCTTAATTACTATGAATGTACATAAAAGCAGCATATTTCAAAACGCCCAGCACTGCATGCAAGCAGAGCATATCATGTAAAAGACTTCGAAAGTTTACTTGCTATATTACAATATTTTTTGTAATAAAACCTTCAGTATATACGTATAAAATTTACAAATTGCAAACAGTTTAACAACGACTAGTAATGTCTCGCTCTGGTTTATTTTGGTGTGTATTTCTTACTTGAAGGCTGTCGGATAAGCAGCGGTTTATTTTTTGTAATTTTTTTCTGATCTGCAATTTGAAAGTAAATGCACTAAGGTCAGATAGTACTAGATCAAATATGCAAATCAGATCACCTTGATAAATATTACTACTTCTATTGTTAAGGCTGTCAGCTCAACGTAATGTACTGATATATGAATTAAGGAGTATCGCAATGCCCGATCTCGATGTTCGATAAACCTTTTATCTAAATAGAATATAGGTTTGATTATCCAATTATTATTACCTCCATTCTGAGGTTTATAGTATATTAATAACTGTATTGTGTGTATATCAGTTAATGTCACCACATTTACATCTGTAATTTTCAATATTTGCTGAATCGTAGCGATAGGAAGCCGGTCTCGATGGAATTTAATTTAATTAAATTAGTTTTTCTTCCCTACAAGACGGTACCCTGCGAAAAACATGTTCTTTGCAGGGATTTTCAAAATACATTTTCTTTTATAAGCAAAGACACATATCTACACATACGTTTGTTTTGGCGTAACTGGAACTGTTGTTTAAATAAATCATGGCGTTCATGCATAACACTTATAAGACTTTGTTATGTTGTACCCACTAGGACTCATTGCCGTAATGTGTTTAGCATTTTTGCAACCACCCGATGTCGAACTAATGCTGGCAAAAAATCGCCAATTCACAGAGTGTATAATAAAATTAACTTAAGTGTCAGGCTGCAACGTGTGAATGTATGTATGTGTATGTGTGTGTGTACGCGTAAATGAATGTGTATGTATGTTTGTATATATAACAAAACACCGATATATCAAATTTTATGTTACTGTCCAATGCATACTATCACTAATGTGTGTTGTATATAATGTTCTCAAAAGTTAAACCCTGTTAATGTTACATTGCTACTATGTGGTGAATGTCGCTGATGGCACAATTATCTACATTTTGATGTAATTTGTACTTACCCTTGTATTGTGTTGTTGTTTGTATATCTAAATAAAAAAAGATACACCATTTTGTTATTTCTAATAATTTTCAAATTGATTTAACAACAGTTTTTTGCTCTAGAATCTAAACTAAACAAATGCTTCTAGGTAGACACAATCAAATTTCGGAATTACATAATATTTCCTTTTATTTCATTTTCTTAAAATAATTTCTTTAAACAAAATATTGTTCATTTTGATGACAACTTAATTCAAATAAAACTATTATCTAATGTTCAGTTGCCGTAAGCGTGTTAAATCGTGAAATAAATTACATTTTCGATGTAGCAATACTACGATCACGAGTAAGCAGATGAACTTAGCACCTGTAAGTATTATACAATGCTTTTAACGACCTATTGTCTCAAAAAAAGAGCGGAAATTATTATTCAGTTCCTGTTCCAAAGTTACACGATGTTTTCTGTCTTACAACATCAATTAAAATGTTACTCATTTTAGGATAACCATTGTATGTTAAGCGTTGATATGGATGCGGACCATTCATTGCTATTCAGCTGCCAAGGTTTAGATGCATGGCCTTTGCTTCCTTCGGTATTCTTCAATCGGACAGTACAATGCGTGTACATGATCCATTGTTGGCCGGCGTCCATGTTGCGAACAATTGCCTTCTCTATCTCAATGACATCTGATTTAACCGCTCCGCCTACCAGGACCAATGTAAGTCGTTATTTGCACAGGGGCGTTGAAGCGATGTCTTGAAGTTTCTTTCTAAAAAAACAACTCCTTCATTAGAATATCAGCTGGCCCGCGGGAAATTTATAAAACAATATGATACGGTCAGAAAAAACACCTAGGCTCATGTGGAGATTGCATTAATAACTTCCAGCTCAATAACATCCATGTTGAACTATTATAATAATTTCAGATTTGTTTTATTTTGAACGCAATGAAGTTATGTTATGGTTGCTTATTATTAAGCAAACATAATTATTCAAGTTGACCATTGTCTCGTTCTTAATGAATCTGCACCCTATTACGTCGTCATAATTATCAGTATTCTTAAAATTACCAACGTGCACTATTTTACATGTTTACTATAAAGTTTGTTTACTTCATTAAAAATATCAACCTAACATCAACCTGATTGAGAACAGTATCCCGATCTCAAAATTATGTGTGTATGCTAAAGACTATACGTATTGAATTATTCAGTCTGACAACTGACCGACATTGTTTGTTTTTTTGGGTTTGAGGGAACCGTTAAGGATTGAGCAAATATTATTCACATATGACGCGTATTGTACTAACGGTTGCGTGAATGCATCGCTTTGAATAACGCCTTCAAAAGTACATATTTTAGCGGTGATACTAAGCTCATTAGTATTCTATAATGTAGTACACTCAGTCGTTCTTGCTACATCTTTAAATTTAGTCCTAGGCTAGGTCCTAGAACTAGGTACTGTTTGATATATGCAATCGAGGACTAAATAACCTGTTTTGGATGTCAATTGTTATTATTATTATTTTGCAACTTTTACTTAAGCCCTTAACCTCAAATTAAAATTCCAAGATGATTTAATGTACAGTAACTATAAAAATGTTTCATTGCAGTTAAGACATCGACCTTTAAAAACAATGACGTTTACAATACGTCATATACTTAACTTCACAGTTGTAATTATTTGTAAGTTGCAGCTAAGCAAACATTATCAAAAGCAATGTAATGCTACTTTATAGTAGCTAATGTATTTTATTATTTAACTATGACGTCTAGTTCACAAGTATTAAACGTACAATGCAATGTTAGTTTGTGTAATGCAGGTCATTAAAACTGTGTATAATTTCTAGAGTAATATGTTAAAACAAATGATGATGAAATAAATTACATGATGTCTTATATTTTTATTATTATTTAAGTTGTTATCTGTCAACCGAAAATAACCAAGCGTTCATTATTCTTTCAGGTAAATATCGCCATGTTTAAACAACCTTAAATCGGTTTATCATCAACATACGTAAGTAAATCATTAGGAACTAGTTTTGCAGAATATTTAACGCCGTTGGTGTTTTCCAATTAAATTCAAATTGCATCAATTATATGTGCAATTTAAATGTAAATTATCGGCCTCTGATTCTTTTTGCCGGTGCATACTGTTATGACTTCTAGCACAACAACATCTCATTATAAAATCGTAACATTATTACAATCGATAAAAAGTGCAACAAGTGATTATTACATCAGCCCACCTAATAGCTCGATTGCAGTAATCGCTCACTTTCACTCGGATCGATGCATCGGCACCGGCGCAATCAAAGGTCGACCGACCGAGACCATTTCTTTAAGATTCGATTGATAAAATTTGATGAGTTGTGAAATCCAAATAAGCTGTCAAGATTGATCAAACATCGATTAGTTTAGTAGAACTCCAGTCAGATTTTTTATTTGAATTAAAAATATTGATGGGCGAAGATTCAATTTGAAATTTTTAAATGGAAATCAATTCAAGAATCTAACAAAGTTGAGCAGTAATAACAATATCATAATATTCAAGTTCAGAAGCATTAGAAAAGTCACAATGACACAGACCTCATTTTGATATAAAGTTTTAATAATGATAATAATATACTTATGTTTAATCTATATAGTAGCACAAATAAAAGCGAAATTAATTTCATATTAGAAACAAATCAGAGCTCCTAGAAAATAGAAAGTAATATCGAACACAGATGAGGTCGACCCTCTGCGCACGCGCAGCCTCGACCTTGTCATTAGTGTTGCGACACAGTGCCTTGGCACCCTATTACCTAATATCGATGTCGCATAGTACCAATTACGTGGATGCACCGAGAACAGTGCAAAAGACAAGGTTAGGCTCGTTCTAGTTTATATACTATAATGAATAAATATGCACACTATAACGACTTCGGATTTTTTTAAAAACTTGTACAAGGCTTACAATGCCACGGTATGTGCGTCAGAGTAATTCTCTCCATACTAATATTATAAATTTGAAAGTAACTCTGTCTGTCCGTTTGTTACGCTTCCATAGGTAAACCGCTGAACCGATTTGCACGAATTTAGGTAGAGATTGATTGCATTTCGGAGAAGGGTATAGGCTACTTTTTTCGCGTTTATCGACAACACGCAGCTAGAGCCGCGAGTAAAAGCTACTTGAGTGATAATTATCATTATATGTTGAAGTGTATCATACATATATGTCAATTATCATCGACATCAAAATTTGAAAATAACCATGTAATGTATACATACTTTATAGGCCATGTCATCAATCAAAATCTTTCATATCCATCTCATCCAATTAATGAAATATCAAACACTCAGCAACCAATGACAGCTAGCAACTTCTATTTATCACAAGTTTTCTAATAGTTTTTATTAATATGTACAAATTTAGCAATACGACCTTGTCGGCAGAACAAAAATGGTGATCGAAACATCTTTGGTTCATGGATATGTTAAGAATGAAAAAACAAGTTTTGAAATGTATAACAATGACACGAAATTACTCGTATTCCATACTAGGTAGACTGAGATGGCTGTTAACAGTGAAGTAACGATTCAAGGACTGTCTCATTTGATGTTGTAAGACGTGTTTGATTCCCGATCTATATGTACAAACTGTAAATATGATTATATTGCAATACACCCCATAAGGGGAAGAGTAATTACGTCTAAAAGACCCTTGATCTTATTTTTTCAGGCAACGAAACTTGGTTACACTAACTACACTAGTAGCATAATAAAATAAATAACCTAATTTGTGTTTTTTGTGACTATATCATATACGTTTGTAAATGAAATGGACACAATTAATTTGTTTCCCGCGACACAGCTTCAATTTATTTAGAAATATAAAAAATTGTTTCATTTTCAATCCTCGTATCCATGAAGTGCACTTACAAAAAGACTGCATTTTAAGACCTAATTTTTTCATATGTAAAACTTATCTGAGAGTTCTTACTGTGTCTAAAATAAAATCCAATGCTACCTAGAAACATTACTAAAGCTATGTTCGAAGATTTTCAAGAATACCTCATTCTCAAAACAAAATGATTTGTGATAGAGCACTTAAAATGCACTATATAGTGAATGGGCTTTACTTTAATTTATTTACATAAATATTGAGGAAATTTATTCTAAACAGGTTAAATGAATATAGCTGTTAGATAATTACCTTAACTTCTATTAGTCGGTAAGGTACACTAAACTTTAATAACACCAAACTTGTAAGCATTGATTTCGACCAATATACTGAATCGATAGTTTCCTGCTTTTCTGACGGTATCCAACCAGTCTTGTTATGACATAAGAACAGGTAATCGCAGTTACAAAATGAAATATTCTGTTAAATCTAGTCTATATTACAAAACTGCTGTCGGTACTCGATACTGTTCTAAAACAAACGCAAATGAAGCGTGAAGTAAAACTTAAAATCCGTAATGCATAGTAATGTAATTCGTTTAAAATAAATAAGGTACAGTTTTTGCTGTGTTACGCTGAGTACACAAAGTGTTTTTGGCTTTAAATACACAAGTATTTAAAGCCAAAAACACTTTGTGTCTAAATACGGGTGTTCTATTCCTCGTGACACAGGAATATTCCTAGTTCAGGAATTGTCTTAAATAAGATACTGATGATGTACTCTATAATTCACGACGATGCAATTCAACATCAAACCAAATGAAATCGTAACACATTTAAAAAATCAAAAATGTATTTCTATTTTTTGTTTCGGAGAATCAACTGGGTTTTATCCAAAATAAAGTTAAAACAAATGTGAGCACAAACTTTGTAAAACAATTTCTTGAAGGACGTTGAACCAGTATACCCTTTTTTATCAAGTATTTTGTTCTCACTTTTATTTCTAATAATAAACAATTAATCGAGATCGGGTCTTTCGTTTTATAGGTACGATACTACAGATACAAGTAGGCACACATAATTACCCGTAAAATATATTAATAATTAATCCTCGTTTTAAGTTGAGAGTTATTTTACTAGGTATTTATTAACTTCTAGTGTTAATGGGAGATGAGTGGATATTATAGACAAAATTTCAATAGGTTTTCGTATAATTTGTTTACAGTTATGTTTAAATGATCGGGGCTTCCCACTTATCGTTTTCTTAAGAATATTATTAGACCATAAATTAACAAAACAATATATCACTGAAATAGAAAAATCATGAAATTTTAGATTAGGTAATAGTTACTAGTGCTAAATACGAATGTTGCATGGTAAAAAACAAACAACACTTTCTATTTCACTTAGTAAAAAAAAGAAAAAGTACATAAAGTGTTAATTAAAATTAAAAACTACAGTCGATCCACCTCCTTTTTTCAAGTTGGTTAATAAAGTAAAAATGTCTATCTAATTTCGTACGATTTCGAACACAAGTAAAGTTACTCGTAAATAGATTAACGAGTTTTCGTATTAAACCCATGAATGCAATGCGATGTGATTATTTTTCGTGTCGGTCAATTTGGTGAAGATAAATCTTTACAATTACCAGCAATCAGTTGTGTTGCAATCTTCACAGCAAGATGTAGACCGCAAAACATTTATTAAAGTACAACGACCCAATCGATGTTAATATGATCGATTATTGGACTCGGACGAAAAGATTCCACGTGTTATGCTAATGATCTTATGATTGATTCTTAATGTTGTTTGTTCAAATGCAGATTTACTTAGTAACTTTTACGTTACATTGGGCCTTTGTTACATATAATTCTTTTATCAAATGAAGGTATTTTATACCATAGGGGTTAATAACACCAATCTTATCGGCTTCATCATCCTTTCATAGACGTTTGCTGGACATAGGTTTCTGTTTAGAAAAGAGGTTTTGTGAGGTTATGCCATATAGGTATAGATAGATAAGTGGGTATTGGGTTCGTTTAAAATTTTTCTTTTCTTCGTCTTATTCTCGTCGGCTTACTCTTAAATATTTGTTATAAATATCAAATGATAGTGTATTTCTTTATAACAGGTCAGAAATTATATAATAACACAGATTACGCTAAACTATAATTAATAAGAAGAAATTAGGTAAACATAGGTAATAACATTTCCTAAACTTAAAATGAACTTTACTTGTGTACTTAACTGGAACTTTGGCAAATTCTATCATATTTTGGAAATGTTATAAAATACCTAATGGAAAACTGCATACTAAAGATCTTGTGAATCATGAAAAACCGGGTTTTTGTGATTGTGTGCGATTTTCTTCATTTTGCTCTTAAACCGGTAATGACACTTAAAGTTAATACATTTGAACTTGAGAAGAAAAATAAACTAATTACTTTACCTGTCTTTCGATACTACTTTTGATGTTTGTTTATATCTTAGCTGCCAAAATGACTCTGCCTGATGGAAAGCATTAGCAAAATCCAATAGTGGTGGTCACCATCCTTAATGCGAATGAGGACAATGCAGCATAATGATTGCAAAGCTTTAACTTTTTATCTTTTTATTAACTGAAAATTCTTATGGTATAATTTTATAAGATTAAAGTATTACCTTATAATCACAATACTTCAATTACATTGAAATTTGAATCTCTTGAAGAATACTATTAATATTTTTTGTTTAAAAAAATCCTAAGAAAATTGACTTAAATTGCTTCAGTTAGAAGTGTATATAGTTTCCAATTATATTTCTTCAAAGTGGTTCTTTTTTGGTTTTTCCGAGAAATATGGTCATATATTGAGTTAACTTGATTTGTATCTAAGCGGTGGTGCATGTCTACAGCGCACTCGAGATGCATCAAATTGATCTGCCGATCATCCGGTTCGTTGACCTCGATAAAATGCATTTGCGGTTGCATCAACGTCGGCAATCTGATGACCGTGTGTACTGACCCTTATTGTATGGTACAAGTAAGTGAGATGAGCGGGTAATAAGCGGAAATAATTTAAAAATAGCTATTTTTCCAATCATCCTTTGTTTCATGTTCCTTATAATATTTAAATGAACACGGCTTGTTTTCCTAGGCTTCACTTATATTGTAACATGTATTTTTTTTCAAAAGATGTCTATAAGTTTCCTTGCTCTTAAAATTATTATACAATATTTTTTTACAAAATATATGCTATCATTCATTCAAAAACATACAATAATGTTAAATTTTAGGACTCAGGTTGGTACCAGCCAAAACAATTTTCTAGTCATATTTTAATGTTTAGGCGCAGGATTTCATTTTATGTACCCGCTTTTATTTTATTCTTTAAACCAACATCTAAAAGTTTCGACACGGTACCGACATAAGTTTAATAGCGTAAGTAAATCATAAATACACTGAGTTAATGTTTCTTTGAGAAAATTGTGAGAAATAACATCTACTATGGTTCCTAATTGTCATGCATAATGGAAGATTGCATTGCTCTCGTTAGTCAACGTTTGTGTTTGTTCTAAGACTACATGTGTCTACATTGTAGAATTTTGAAGTAGATAAATTAATAAATATTTGACACATCTGACACACAACGCCATCTAGCTTCAAATTACGTAGAGCATTTACCATGACAGATACATTGTCAGATAAAATTCGTACATATACTCTTATTTTGCAAATACATGTGTACATATTAAAATATATATAGAAAGCATTTAAATTTCTTGCATAAAAATATTTAGTCTGACCCGAGTATCGAACCGGAGATCTCAAGCACAGCAGTCGTAATAGCTAACACTGCGCCTATACAGAATAAAAGATATTTATTAACGAAATTAAAGTTGTAACATTAAACACACATTCATTGTGAGAAGTAAGTTACACCGTTACGTCACTACACTCAATAGTTTGTTGGCAAGTCAAAACATCAATTTATCTCGTAACAAATGGCGTGTGATTTTTACGTATGTAGTACAATCAACATAACAATATCTAACATTATAATGTGTTATATTGTAGATGTAGGACGTGATATACAAACATAACTCTACATATTCCTACAGAAATTGGTAGCGTATTATTGCCACTTTAAGTTGAATGTAGTAATCCTTGTAGCGCGAGTATTAGCGAAGGCCCAAGACCGGCAATTGAGAGTAGACGATAACAGTTTGGTTCAAGGCAAGATAGAGTAAGAGGCTGTACAGGGATATTGGGGATGCGAATGATTTTGGGAATTTATGTACCTAATAAATCCAGCACATTATAACCGCATACCTATCATACATACTCGGCAATTGTCAGTTCCCGTTAATATTTAATAAAACATAGATCGTTAAGATAAAAAAAAATGACGATACTATTGTTATTTATTTAAAACTAGCTTTTGCCCGCGGCTCCGTCCGCGTGTAGTTATCGCAGCAAATAGCAGCCTATGTGTCATTCTGATGTGTAAGCTATATTATTTTAAAGTAAGAGTAACAAACATCCATCCATACTTACAAACGTTCGAATTTATAATACTAGTTTTGGGCCCGCGGCTCCACCCGCGTATATGTCGATTATCGTGGCAATATTATTGTTATTCTGATGTATCAGCTATATTGCTGTAACGTTTCATCCAAATCCGTTGAGTAGTTTTTACATGAAAGAGTAACAAACATCCATCATACAAACTTTCGCGTATATAATATTAGTTTATCCTTACGTGTATGTTTCATGGATATTACGACAGTTTCATTTTCCATGGAGCCCTTTATTCAAGGCATAAATCCCCAAAATACATACGTAAGTAAAATCATACATTTCTGATAAATGTATGGTACGTACTCGACACAGCTTGTTGCAATATCGCGTTCCATTTTAACCATAGGTCTGGTGGTAAATTGATTCATGTTGGTACACCCACCTCTCATTTTGCATTATTTCTTTCAACACATGTCCGGCCTAATCATGCAGAACAATTTACAACACCAATACCTGTAGCTATTTTCATATTTGCATTTTGTGAAATTCATTGATTACAAACAGTGCGCTGTAGTAATGGAATACCTACTTTAAATACTCAACTTTTAGTATATTTGTAGGTGTACATACTGAAAATAAGAACGAGCCATCTTATAAGTGGGATATTTTTTTTTTATGAAATTCGGTGCACACGTATCGCCTGATAAGCAATTAAGTCGCCCATGGACACCCGTAACACCAGAAGCGTCACAAGTGCGTTACCGGCTTTGGGGGATGGGGAAGGGGATAAGGGGAAGAGTTATATTATGGGCCTCCGGTATCCTCACTCACTCGGCGAAACACAGCGGAGGCGCTGTTTCACACCGGTTTTCTGTGAGGCGAAGGCGAAGCGTGGCTCTCCCACGGGTAATCTGATATTCTTTGAGAATAATCTGAACATTATTAAAAAAAGTTAAAAATACTACCGGTGATTCCACATTGATTTAATCTACAAATACGATATTTCTAAATCGAGCACGCGGGATTAAGTACAATATACACACACATGTTAGAACAGTCTACAGATAATAAAAAGAAAACTGCTGAGGAGTGGATACATTTTAGAAGCGGTGTTTTATGTATCAGCAAAATTTTATTTGCCTAAAATGAGTAACTTGTGACTATTTTCCTCTTACCGAGTGAAATGTCACAAGTCATTTTCTTTTATTCTCTGTTCTAGTAAACACTAGTTTTAGTTAGCAGCATTTCGCCATAGTCAGCTGTTAAGAACTGTTATTAGATTTAGCAATAATTATTGAACCTTTCGTCAACTGAGTAATGGACCGCAAAAGCAATAATGGCCTCGTATGCATTTCCACCGGTTTCAACGAAGGTGAAAATTGTAATGGCTGAGCTAGTTCTCACAACGCCCGGGGTGGCGCTGTGCAAGGTCGAACGCGGTTACCGTAAAGTACCGAGGCATGAACTGAGCAAGCAGTTTATCGGTTACGAAATTTGTAATAGATTACGGAACAAAGATTAAGAATTGACCAATTATATTCGGTTCCGTTATTTTAATTTTTTTTTAATTTAAGATGTACAGATTTACGCCAATATATAAAAAAATTTTTTGATCATCAATTTATTCATTTTTAACATGACACACTTACTTTAAAATTTATTGAAAATCTGCAAAAAAAAGCTAGAACTTTAATACCAACGTTTTAATTAACTCCCCAATTACAATGCGTGCTTGATAAATAGGTAAGAACTATAAAAAAATATGGATATTAATTTTCATTCTGATTAAGTATGATTATATATTGAAAGATATTTTTAAACAATTATATTACTTTATTGTTTTTTAATCAGTCACTTATTTCTTAATTAATTAAAATTAATTAAAACTGTCTAGACTTTAATCACTCTGAATAAAAAATCTAATTCAGTCAATTTAGATAATTTTGGATTTTACTAACTACGTTTTGCCAAGTTAGTGCAGCTTTTTGTGTGTGTGTTATTATTATATTGTTAACCTATTATTTTTTTGTAACCTGTTGTGTAAAATGCTTTTTAGTTAAAATTAATATATATTTAATTATTCCTAAAAAAAATCTGCGTTGCAACACGTAACTAATATTTTCAGGTAATATAGATTTTAGCTATTTTCCCAGTATAAAATTATATTTTAATTAGTTTAAGATATTAAAACAGGTTTCCTAACATTCAGATTTTGATTTCTATTAATTATTTTTTCTGAGTGTTATCGTATAGTTGGTGAATAATTTATGTAAATATAGATTTTTCATAATCTCTACTTTATTCTATAACACCATAGAACTAGTATTTAAACTCACAGCGGTAGGCAAAACTACGTGCACCTTACTAAACTCTTAACTAGGATATGCGAGAACAGAAAAAAAATTAATCAACCTTGTTACCAATCCCGAGTTACTTTTCATTTTAAGCTCGGCCTCACGTTCGCATAATGGATCATAACTTTTAACCTAAAGTATTCTATTATACGAAATCGAGATCAGTAGTGCGCAAACGGCCCAGTTTTGTATAAACGCGGTTATGAAAACGTGCACGTCGGCGCACGCGCAAGCCAAATCGTGATGTCTGTGCACCTTTTGTTTCTATGAATTGTTTCTAGGTAGACTGACTATTTATTTTACAATAGTTTTTGATATAATTATGTTGAATGAAATTCTTTATATCATTATTTATTTATTATGTTGCATGATCAATTTATTTTTAAGTAATATTACAGTCATTTTTTAATTTATGATAAAAATTATTTCTATCTTTTCTCTTTCTTTTTTTCTCTCTCTATCTTGTAACTTGTCTTAGTTAGTAAGTTAATTGGTTTATACAAGATATTACTTAAATCAACCACAATAAACAATACTGTAGAATGTACGCTGTCATTTTAGGTTGTTCTTTTGTGAGAGGGTATTTACAAATTTAGAAATAAGCAACGCATTAAAAAGAAATGACACGTGTAAACAAATAACATTCTAAGTACATGATTTTTAAGAAAAAAAATACACTTTCATTTTTCAAAATGTCATGTACATTAGTCACATCTGCAATTTTAAGTTCTACTTAGACGAGTAGCACCCGTAGCAGGCGATTACGTCGGAAATGCGTTGATCTTGGCGCATCGGCGCGGGCGCACATCACGAGCCCGTACGTTCGGCATCTAACAATTACACAACATAATAAATCAGGGCATTATTATTACAGCTCCTTTATGTTGCTATACACACATAATAGATTTGATATCAGGGTGCCAATTATTTATGTATTGTTATTTGTCGCATTTTAAATATTTTGAAGTACTCATTTGAAAGTTAGAATTGAATTTTCTACGTTAGGAACCGTTTCTCTCTTTTTCACTTTAGTCAAAAGTTTTAGTCCAATAAAGTCTAACCTAAGGCAGCCTAAAACTACCTTAATATTTTTCTAAAGTTATCTTTTCTTTTATTGACGATGTGGACTATGTGGAGCCTATATTTATAATTCTTGAAAATGAAACTTAAAGAAACTTCTTATTGAGAGATTTCCTCTTGGCTTTATTTTTTGTTTGTCTATGGATATGATTTTCTCACAAATACACACGTCCGCAAAAAACCGTGGTTTATTAATCCTTGAAATGGAAGGCTTTTAGGAGGTCATAAATAATACTTCTGTAAGTTAACAGAAATATTATTCATGACCAACAGAAGGATATATTTATGTGATCTAAGATTAGTATTGTATCCGGTTATAATTCATAACTTTGTCGTATAATATACTTTAAAATATGAAAGTGGTTTAGAGCTTGATGTCTTTTTTTCAATATTGAATAATTCCACATTAAGTGTATTATTTAATTGGGTGTTTTCTATTTATGATATGTATGTATTTACAAGAAAAAGTATATATGTATTTATATCAGTTGTTTAGTAACCATAATACAAGCTCTGCTTAGTTTGGGACTAGATGGCGTTGTGTGTTAGATGTCCGAAAATATTTATTTATTTATTTATTATTCAGTTGGCTTGCCATGAAAGTGTAAGATAGTGTCAAATGGATTGCCGTTTAAATATGATTGGAAGTGGATGGTTAAGTAGCTCGTGGATCCCGAAGACTGCAGTTCACCCAGGCTAATGTCTTGAAAAAAGTGGTTTACATATTCTTCCTATTATAGGCACAGTAAGGACTTTGTAGTTTTGGACGGTTCGAGTCCGATACAATGCTAAATCTAACCTGAAGACGAATATTAAAGTATTGCATTTGTAATTGATGTATGGCTTGAAATTCAGCAAAAAAACTTAGCGCACCGTATTTCTGAATTTCATTTAAAGTCAATGGCTTTATTGCGGCAATTTTATGAATTTGTTTTTTTAATGTGAGCCCGGTCAAAGTGACCCTACTCGGCCTAGCGGAAGGAATAAATAGAATCTACCATTATCATTGCTAATGCAAACAAGGCAACAATGTTCTATTGAGAAAAATAGTCAAAAAAAGTCCCAATACATGTGGTATCCGCTTTGGAATAACTCCAAATATTTATTTTCTATAGCAACAGAAAACATTGCCAGTATATTATGAGCGAACTGAATAGCTTTTCAAATATTTATATTTTATGTTGATAGAGAAATATCTTTAACTACCTGGGTAAGCAAACTGAGTACACTTGAGATGAAGTTTAGAAGCTAATATGTTTTAAAAAGAATTCATACAACTTTCTAAAATTTATGCATAAAGCGGTGTAAGTATCCTCTGAGCAGGGTTAGTTTTTTTTGTTGTTAATCTGTCTGACAAGAGTCATTGTTTATCTCGATTTTTATTTTATTTTACTGTTTTTAGACTTATTTGTTTAATTTATTTTTAGTTATGATAATTGTGCAGATTTTGTGAGTAAAGACGTACAAAAATTAGCTTTTAGAACATTTTTTCAATCAAATAGCTTGATTACGAGGATCGAAATCACACTTCTCGAAAAAGGGTGTTAGAAGCTAGATATCGGAATCATTTTAAGTGGACACACTACACTTTACATACATCGCTACATACATATGTAATGTATGTATGTAATGTAATAGAAGTTAGTTGACAGCAAGAACAGCCATGCAAATAAAGACAGTCATGGCATAAAACCGGCACTTAGTGCAAGTTGATAAAACTGGTATACGAAAACTTTCGCTCACGGTCAATGCTGGGTCTTGTCAATCTAGTTTTGCAACTTTTAGCTAACACCGTCAATATTTTTTTGTCTTAACGTTCTTAATTTATTGTATAAATGTGGAAATTATACCAACGGTGTAGGATAACGGTTTCTAATATATGAAAATCAATTCTATCCTTAATTGCTTTATAGTTTTACTTCAAAATCTAATTTATTCATAGTAAAAATTAACGTCTTTTATAATTATTTAAGTCTAAAGGTTTACTTCCAAAATAGATGTTTTGTCCTTTTTCTATATGTTCCTGTGTAGCACTCACACAAAAAAAAAACTTTGCAAGAAACTATATATGTCAATATCACCCGGTCCATCATTACCATTTTATTGACACCTCATTCATTAAAATTATTTCAGTAGTTCAGGTGCTACAGAGGAACATACAAACATACATAGACTTCCAAAGCTATTATTATCACTCTACCTTTTGATTATGCCGTAGTCGGGTAAAAATACATCTATATCATTCTAAATTATCACTTCGATGCTTTTTTAAACATTTGCCTGATAAATTCCCGGGTCGGACCAATGTTTGTATGATCTGCTAATATTTGTTTCGGAGTTTGGTAGTTTACTATGTATAATATGCATTTATTTGCAAAAAAAAGTATATGTGTATTTATATCAGTTGTATACTTATATATACAGTAGTACCCATAACACAACCTCTGCTTAGCTTGGGAATAGATGGTACTGTGTGTAAGATATCTCAATTTCTATTTATATATTTTATTAACAGTGTTATATAATACTGACCCCCATTCATCAAGTTTCGTATGTCATTACAAAACATTGTGTCAAAGAGATACGTTCATAATCTAGTTAGAAGTCAATTAGAATAATAAAAGTTTTATTTCATATGATACATAACTTGTATTTTACAATACTATACTTAAACATTGTTTAATTAAGACTTGGTTACACAGCGGTTGTGGTTAATTACTATTGCGTAGTTGTCAATTTAGACAACCACTCAGTTTTATTTCAAGTCTTATGAAAACAAATATGAAACAATTTCGTTCGATAAAAGCATTAATTTTCAGATTAAATAAATCTGTAGTTATATTATAAAGAGGTAAAGTTTGTGAATTTGTGAGATTTTCGGATTTTCGGGGGTTATCTCCGAATTTACTGAATCGATTCTGATAACCGTAATATAAATGCAAAGACACATTATTTCTGAGTGTTATATTATAAATATTAACCCTGAATATGATTATCGCAGTACCCGATATAACCCTGAATCTGGTTGTCTACGTGGGTGGACCTTCGGCTATAAGCTATATATATATATATATTGTGTATCAAATAATTACTTCTAAAGGTTTTGTATCAAATAAAATCTCAATTATATTCAACAACAAAACTTTCAATCTCAATGAAATTCTCCTCATTTCAACGCTTAAAATTTTGATATGTCAGTATGCAATAGCGAATTGATTTAGGCGATTATGAGTCAATTACTTACAGTTACTTTCAATTACAGTTAGGTTCTTTAGAATCAGAAAAATATCAAGCTAATCGCGTTTCATAACTCAATAACTAATAGAACAAATTGTATCGAATGACATAACTGTAACAACTTAACGCTTATCCTATTGTCGCTTTCAGTGTCAGGCCCACTTTCGCACTTTCTATCGCAAGGTCTTCTAGCATTATTTTTAAGTCTTCTGATGTTTTGGCAAATAGCACTATATCGTCAGCGAACCTCAAGTGCGACAGCATTTGGCCATTTACATTAATACCTAGGTGTTCCCAATTAAGACTTTTGAAGATTGATTCCAGTACTGCAGAAAAAAGTTTTGGTGATAGAGGATCCCCCTGTCTAACGCCTTTCTCAATCCTGAAAGGAGCGCTTTTCGTTTCTAGTTGGATTCTTCCTGTACTGTGACTGTATATATTTTTTATCAATCTTATGTATTTATGTTCGATTCCTTGTTCTAGTAATGCTTCCCATATTTTCTCCTGTGGGCCTGACACTGAATCCGGAAAAAACTAGACTGATGACAAACGGAAATAAAGATACTGTAAAACTAGGGAGCACTGAAATAGACTATAATGACGAGTACATCTATCTAGGACAGCTTATAACGCAAAAAGAACCCATGCGAAAGGAAGTGGAGAGAAGAATTACGAATGCCTGGAGGAGATACTGGAGTCTGAGGGAGGCTATGAAAGATAAAAAACTCCATATAAACTTAAAAAGTAAATTGTTTAATACCTGCATACTACCTGTTTTGACGTACGGATGCCAATCATGGGTGTTAAATGATGAAATACTAAGCAAACTAGCAACTTGTCAATATGCAATGGAAAGGAGTATGCTAAATATCAGAAAGTCTGACAGATTAAAAAACTTCATCATCAGAAATAAAACAAAAACTATAGATGTAACAGTGAAAATTAAAAGACTTAAATGGAGATGGGCTGGTCACATGATACGAGGACGCGACAAATGGAGCAAAAGGGTTACACAGTGGTATCCCAGGGAGGGCAAGAGGAAGAGAGGTAGACCGCAAAAAAGATGGGATGACGACATTAGACAAGTGGCAGGAGTCACGTGGAACAGAGTGACACAGGAAAGGAAAGAATGGAAAAGGTTGGAGGAGGCCTTTGTCGATTGGCAAACAGATCTAGGAAAGATAACCAAGCAACAGATGTTAGTTTAAGTAGTTTATCTAGTTTAAGAGTCCAATGTTATTACATTATAAGAGAAACGCATTGTAATTAAGTAAGAGATCTGAATAAAAGGCTATATTATTATTATTATTATATTATTGTCGCTTTACATAACACTCTTAACTAAAGCCACAGGATGAACGCAACCCAATAAATATTCTATCCAAGTACAGTCGCCGACAACTTTCACTTCCAATCATTGATTAATTCTTATGGAGTACAGTTGTTTGTGCATTGACTCTAGTACAAAAGTGGAGCGAAATGTTAACCAATACTGTCTGGCAGGAATGTAATAACTGACAGTTTTTTTCTATTGAAATTAACAAATGGTAAACTTTTATCTGATAGTTCAATGATCTTTAAATGAAATTATCTGTAAGGATTACTAAAGTTTATTATTAGGTATTATTTTTAAAGATAGACAGATACAAAAATGAATAGCCTGAACTTTACAAGCATATTTTAAAGTTTTAAATGTTTAAATTAATTACAAATAGATCATAAAATTATTAAAAATAAATTATATTTCTCAAAGGTTAGGGAATCAAATTTAATCAATTGTTTAATTACTAGTTTTAATTTAATAGACGTCTTGAAATTGGATATTCTGAATACCTTGTGTTCTTGACACCAGCTTAAAATTTGTGATAATTATTTACCAACCTGTATACGTTATTGCTATACCAATAATAGCCTTAGATATGATTGTATATTTTCCTATTTCATCCTATTTATTTTAATTTAGTTCATGAAGTAAATGGGAGTGAAATTAAAGATATTATATATAGTCGAAAAATAAAAAATATAGCCGGTAATGCTTAACATTTAAAGAGTAAAATACAATGGCATAGAAAGTTTATCTTTCCTAAGAAACAAGTGAACTCATTTAAGTTCTGCTGTTTGAAAAAAATACATTATCAGCTCAGCGGGAATTTCTGCACTTGCAATCCAATTAACTGTAAACAATTCATTAGATTTCTTTGCTTCTTGCATAACAAAACTACAATCTTTGAGTAGCCACATAGAAGATAATAGCCACTAATACATGACCATATAAAATTAAAATCTATTGTAATTATCTTTCTCACGTAGAAAATAAGGTTTTAAGTCGATCGTTTACTGACTGTAGTGTTCCATTACGCAAGGCTGGATTTAAATACAAGTGTCCGCGGATCACGTACATAAATATTAGTCAGGTCAGTCCATTTGTCTTTCCGTTTGTCGCAAACTTTCTCTATACGTGAATGCAATAATAAAAGTAGGTAATGATTGGGATTGCACCATAGTGGCGTAATATAGGGCGGCCCTAAGTGTACAGTCGAGCGCTTAAGTGTGTCAATGTTTTAATTAAATTGCTTTGCTAAGATTAGTGAGATAATTATGATCGTAAAGCAAGTTTAAATAGCAAGTTTGCTTACCGATCTAAAGGCATCAGTTAATTTAAATTAATGGTTTGTTTACTTAATGTGGGTGTTCATTTTGTGATATGCAGAGCACTGAACGTGATTATAGTTTTGATGCTTAGACTAGTTTAATTGAATTATATTAATTTTAAAGGAGGTATGCATTTTAAACAGGTGTTTGATAAGGAGGTGAATTTAAATTTGTGACGTGTGAAGATTTAAACTGTAAGACCTGGCTCAACCGGAGTGATACCACGGCCTCATAGAAAACCAGTGTGAAACCGTGTGCTGTGTTTTACCAAGTGAGTGAGGATACTGGAGGCACATACCCGAATCCTTCGACTTTATCGGCTTCAAGGACTGGACCAAATTAAAATGTACGTAAAAAACAGTCGAAATGAGAACGTCCCCCTGTTTTGAAGTTGGTTAAAAAGTCTTGCAATTGAAAGTATGCATTTTAAAGGCGTGATTTCTCGAAAGTATTTCCTTCCGCCTCGATCTGATACGTTTGAACACTAAAAGTATGTATTTCTCAGCTTAATTGTTAGTTGAATAGTAGAATCGTGCTTTTATACATAAACACCGAGAGTGAGTCGGCCAACACTACCGGGAATCGGCAAATTGCCGATCACTGCGAATTGCCGATCAATTCCGATTATTCCCGACTGCTGCCGATCGGCTTGTTTTCCTTTCAGGAAACAATTTACGTGTTAGCTTTCTTACGAAACATTGTTGTTTGGCAAGCCATTTTACACTGGAACAGTATTATGGTAACTTAGTTTATTTATTAGATTGGTGTTGCAGGTGTTACGTCTATGAGGTAACAGAAAATTTGTATTATGTACCAGAAAATGTTATGAAATACTGCCCCATACATAAGATTACGAATACTTGATGTGATAAAATAAACAAAGTAGATTTTTGTAAGCTTTTTTTAAATTTAAAATCAACTACTTTAGTTAGTTGTATTTATTAGACTCAAACCCGAGACCTCTTCATCGGCATTCGTATACGCTAACCACTAGTCTAACTAGAGAGTGTAATGAAATGTACATATATACTTATAAGTAAAGATAACAAGCTTGATAAACGTAATAGAATCGAGATGAACAAAATTTTAGGAAATTTTCTTTCCTGTCAGTAGAGAACGAGTATCATCATAAGTAAATTCACCCAGTAATTTGATATAAGCGCACTAAATTTTTATCTTTACCACCGTATTACCAAACGTATAGGCATTTTATTAGCCAACACCAGAATTACAAGCCGTTACTATAAATTAGCATAATCTGTAACAGGTACAAGCTTAGCTTTGCGCAAGCGCAGAAATGTGAGAGCGGAGTAACTATCGTTTGAACCAAATCTGTCGCGATATTTTCACGCATAGTTAGCAAGATAGGCAGTAGGGCTGACAAGTATGTAACGTAATAATACGATGGCACAAATGATAAAGACGCGTAACTGTAAGTATGTACTAAGAAAATGATGCGCGTTAATATGACACCAGTAGTGGTTTGTGTGTGGGCCTCATGAGTTTTTGTAATAACCTTTGAAGAAAATGTCCATATTCATGAATGTGGTGTTTCAATGATGTCCTGGAAAAATATTATTTATCTGGATTATACAATTGATCTAAAAAGGCCTATTAGATTTACCTGTATTTAACCCCCGCCGCAAAAAGAAGGGTGTTATAAGTGTGACGTCGATGTCTGTCTGTCTGTCTCTGTGTATGTGTATCTGTCTGTGGCGTTGTGACTCTCAAACGGATGGACCGATTGCGATATGGGTTTCTTCATTTGAACGCCAGTTTCCTTGCGGTAGTTCTTACATATATTTGGTTATTATCGGTTCAGTAGTATAAGAGTATCAGCTCTTTTCCAAAATGATGTATGTCCTATTTGGCGTATGATTACTCGATTAAGCGCTTGCGTAGGGGATTTTTACATTTTTTAATTTTAGTTTGTATAAAGTAGAACCTTACCAGTAGAATTGAAATAATGGTGAAGATGTGAAAACGAAACTAACAAATAACACACACACGCACCCACACACATTATTATCACATTCAGTTTTACGATACTAGTTATGACGATTTAAGATAACATCTATAAATTAACAAAATCAAAGTTTGACAGTTCCCAACAACGTGTATTGGCTTAGATGCCAATCAAATATATTGATTGATGTGCTTGATTGACATGACATTTTTGCAATAAATAATGATGTTGTTATCGAACATGGTACACGAGCTGCATAGCAGATTTTTGTTAGATTTGTATTTCGTTACGGAATAAAAGTTTTATTTTAATTTCTTCTTTGTGTTATAAGTATCGAATGATAGAAACATTTAAGAGAAATAAATCATCAACTTCATATTTTATTGGCCTTAGCCTTGGTGGTGCTTTACTGAGTAAAATATAAAGTGAAGTCCACCCTTGAGCTATCAAACCGCTAATGAATAGATTTATTTTATTATTAACCTTAGAAAGATGATCTTGAACTTGATGAATCGACAGATCGACATTTTACATATTTTCAGACAAGCAAATGAAAGATCTCCTCCAAAGGATCCTCTTTTGATCTACTTCCAACCTAATGATTTATTCATTTTATTAATCTGATAGAAGCGCAAATGACACAGCTCATTCTGGTGAGAGCTTTCAGATCGCAAAACATTCTTGGTCTTTCTGTATACAGCCGATTGTAAACGAGGAATGCACTTTGAAAACATGGAATTGAGAAGGTTGAAAGTTGAATAATTTCAAACGCTTAAATAAAAAACTTTCCTAACAGGTAGAACATAAGTTTCAATGCGTCGAAGAGATCCCTACAATTTTATAGGATACTTGCTTACTTTTTTAATTTTTGCGTTTATCCATAATACTATTGTTTAGCTAATAAACTCAAAATTTCCAAAAGTTTTGTAACTATTACAAAAACATACAAGCATAAATTCCTAGATATTGAACCAAAGCATTCCTTTCGAAACGATCTAGACCACTTCCTCTAAAGAAACATAATTTACGAGCCCTTACCACAGATAAGACCACAATACTGCGAAATTCAATATTGAGACTATAGTACTTTTACCTGCATTATCTTATGCCATTACGGCGTGGTTGTTCTGTCCGAGCAGCTATGTGGCGACGGAGATAAACTGTTGTAATGTGTTTCTGGGCACGCGTGATCATCAATATGGCTTAGGTTTAAGTTGCACGAACTTGGCACTTAAGGCTTAAATATAATATTATACTGGCATTGATTCACAGTTATCCTTAATTATCAATATTTAAATTTATCAGTCTCTGTATCTACAAAACTTGATTTTGCAAAATTAAATTAGTCTAGTTCTTATTTACATAAAGGCGCTTACAACTTTACTTATTGTACATCTAAGGTATGCCAATGCTAAGAACTAGAAATATCTGACTTTTATTAAGAGACTTTGGCCAGGAGTTACTTTGCCAGTATTCTTCTCATAAGGCTGCTTATTTTGGTAATTGGAAGTTATAAATCAACACAACTAGTAGATTTCGGTGTATTTACCTAATTTACCTTGACGATCCAGTACATGCTGTGTCGTCTGTTTGTGTCGATCTGTGATTTTTAACTGTAGCTTCAATTTATTGTCCATAAATGTCACTTATAGTTTTTATTAAACAAATGAGTTCGAATTTGAATTTTAAATAGCCATATAGGCTGTTGATGATGAAGGATTATAGATTTTTTTTGTGTTATTCAGTCTAAGTGACATTCTTCAGACTGATATAAAGTATGAGCAGAATCCAAGAGTGGTGGTCACTATACACATTGCAAATGCAGACAATGTCCTGATTTTTCTCTTTTTTTTATTTTTTATTATAATGTGATCCACATTAGATTTTATTCATTCGACTTCCCTATAAATAAAATTTGTCTTACATTATGTACGTATACAAAACAAAAAGATTTGTGTTACTTTAATTACATTTGTATAGATGTAACAAAACTACAAAGTACGTATGAAAACACATTTTTAATTTTTGTTTCAATGTGTTGATTCTTAAATCCTTTTCACTTTAAACTAATGCCTGCTATATTGAAATATCCTATACTATTAACATTATAGCGATTTTCCTTTCCAACTTATGCAGTTGCTAGATTAACTTCTCATGTATTCACTTACATAAATGCTTGAATGGAAATCATTTCCTTTATCCACCATTATTATCTGAAATGTGGTATAAACGGCGATTTTGGTGTACACAGATATACACGGCGGACACGATTCATTTTGTAATAAATGGTTTGGTGTAAGCAGTAAGGTTCAATTTAGTATTGGATAATGTATTACAATATTTACATATTGTATTTGCTGTTTTACTAAATTATGAGCGTCCAAGGCATATAAATATAATGATCAGGTTTGATTTATGATGTAAAATCATTCGTGGGTGTTGCACGGCCTACGTTTACAGTCCCTTGTAAAGTACTATAAATCAGTTACGTCTTTGATAAATATCTCAAAGTCAATTCGTACTTTTTTTTCACCATTTTGTTAGCTTTGATTTATTTTATTAATATTATTACGGCTACCTCAAATGCAGACCTATTCAAGAGTCCAAGAAAAGAATCGAACATTTCAGAATATTTCACGACACTGGTGTCAATACAATAATGTTGAAAAATTGATTGTAAGAAAATCCTCTGGATATCAAAATGGCTACGTTCCAAGTAATACTTCTTATTCAAAATTTGAAAAATTTCTACAAATATTAAATGTTCGTAGAAATTGTTAACTATGCTAGTCTATAATTTATTTGGTGTATCTCATATTGTATCAGTAAATTTAATTGTTTGTGAGTCAAACCAAGTAATTCGAACGATTGTTTGTAACTTCTGCAATAGATTATTACATAAAAAGTTCTTATTACTGCTTGCTAACACCGGAATTGGTTCAGAACCTTTAACCTCAACTATATAGGTGTGTTTTCAATGTTGTTTCAAAATATGTAAATAGATTGTAGGGCAAGTTACCCGCTACGACTATCTATAGTGGCTATCGGTTTTTAGTTAAGCAAGCTTTACAAAGCGTGGTTCAACGTGGGATCTATCACGATCTTTATTTAAGATGACAGCTGATAAAGCCCACGCTGTCTGCCAAATAGTTCATCGACTTGTAATACAGTTGATTGTTGGAATAGATAAGGAAGCTCAAGGACGAATTGTGTCTGGAGAATATTAAGCAGCAAGAATGAGTTCGTGCTTGTTCATAAATGCACCGTAAATATAAATTTACAGTTTTGAATAACACATAGTCGCTTTTATCCTGAAAAATATATTGACAAAATTAAAATCAACCCGAGAGAAATTGCGTATAAAAATTAATTAGATAGTTTTAGTTTTGCCATGACTAAATAAAAATGATCTAACAAAACATTGATAGACGTAATATGTACGTCTATCAATATATGTGTGGATGTAAATATTTACATGCACAGAGTCAAAAATATAACCTTTGCCTTCGTCGGTTATTTAAGTTCGTTAGTTCATGTTGAAAAAAAATTGACTAGTTATTCTCAAAGTCGCAATCAGTGTGCAGTAAGTACCATGTATAATTAAAAAACATGCTTAGTACATACATACACAACTTTCTAAATTTAGATGAACACAATATGTTAAAAATTAAAATGAGCATGTTATTTATCATCATAAAACTATGCACATTAGATAAGAGCGTAACACTAATGAGTGTTCATCCTAGTCTAGAAGCAATTCATCTATTGCTTAGTAATTGAATGGGAATGAAAGGCTGTTTATGCATTTTTTATTATTCGCATCATGTGAAAGTTTGAACAAACAAGTTAGTACTATCCCAATCACATATTTAGTAAGCAACTCTTTTGCTTTTGTTGATGTCATTGTTTGATTTTAATGAGATCCGCTTTACGATAGGTTCAGAATAGTAAAAGTCTGCTTTTCTCGTATGGAAGTATTTAAAAAACACTTTATGACGTCCACAACGGGACTGTGGTCATATTGTGGTTAATTATTTTTCATTTTAAGATAGGATTATAATGAAATCGCGGTTTAGATGATTACACTTATTTATATACAAATAAAAATGAATTACCAAATGTATGTACGCTCAAAACTTTCGATCGATTTCATCAAATTAGACATTTCTTTTTTTATGAAATATATTTCTTAGTTTCAGTATAAGATTTGTATAGAAGAAAATTGTTATATTTTCTTAGGCTGTTCTCTAACCCTGGGAAGGTGAGGAGAACGTAAATATTAAAACAAGTGTTTCGGAAGTTTAGAAAATATTCATTGAAAAAAATATGGCGGAACGAAGTTCGCCGGGTCAGCTATATGTAAATAAATTCAGATGTGTCATTGACTTATGTAAGTCCGTACCCGGGTTACTTATGTGAGATGATCTACGCGGGCTTATAATGATTAAGTTTTTAATCAACAGCAACTGCATAATAGCAAAAAATGATTGTAATTCACACCCGAAAAACCGAATAGATAAGCTTACACAGTGTACAGTTTACATACAATTTATATAAACATACAATATTTTTTCCTTGTCCATTTTTGTCAATTTCTTCTTCTTTTTCAGTGTTTTTCTCTCAAAGCATTTCTAATTTTACCACGAACTTTACTCTTTTAACCTTGTAAACAATTCGTAAGCAAATAGGTACAATACATATTAATTTTTTTTACACATTTAACATTTAATTTGATGCTAAACTAAAACAAATCACTACTATACTATACAGAACTATCAGGGTTAATTCAAGAGTCAATTTCATAAATTTGTACAATGCAAACATAACGTCACAATAATACAGAATGGTTTGTGGAAACCAAGACACGAAAGATTAAGCTATAAATTTAATGATTCGCGCATGGGTGACTTTCCAATTTTATATTTTCATGTCTAGAATGTTTGATTATGAAACATTTATTCCATAATTCAATAACGACTGATATTGTGAACAAGTTTTTGGACTACCCGGAAACAGTCAGTATCATGTATCTTAGGGGTAGACGATTACTTTTCAGCATTCAAAACAAAAAATACCGGATCCTTAAAAAATCACTTACTTTTATCATACATTAATAAAAAACGTGCCTTACTCACTGAAATTACTTAAAATTACTCAATTTCTTCAACTAGGTGACAAAAGTGAAACAAACAATAGTGTCTTGAATATTATTATGGACATATTATTGATAGAGTTATTGTATAGTAATTTTTTTTTTTTTTATATATATTTAAGCTGCCAAAATGACTCTGCCCTGCCTGATGGAAAGCATGAGCAGAATCCAAGAGTGGTGGTAACCATCCTAAATGCAAAAAAGAAAAATGCAGCATGGTGACCCACACTATGGCGGCCTGGGGGGAAAGGGGATGGTGAGGGGGATAGGGGGCGTTGGATTGGGGTGTGGGCCTCCGGTATCCTCACTCACTCGATGAAACACANGGTGACCCACACTATGGCGGCCTGGGGGGAAAGGGGATGGTGAGGGGGATAGGGGGCGTTGGATTGGGGTGTGGGCCTCCGGTATCCTCACTCACTCGATGAAACACAGCGTAAGCGCTGTTTCACACCGGTTTTCTGTGAGGCCGTGGTATCACTCCGGTCGAGCCGGCCCATTCATGCCGAAGCATGGCTCTCCCACGGTAAAAAATGATAACTCTGTAATGAGACAGAAGCATTTGTGCATCTATAGACTGTATTCTAATTAACTGATTAATAAAAACATAGAACGGTATTACATAACAACGTCTAGCGCGTGCGCGCTATTTTATCTAGTGATTCAAATGATTAATTAAGCCAGAGCAATCTGATTTCAAGTTGTTATGCAGAACTAGACATGCAATTGAGTTTTGTAATTCCTTTTAAAAAGTTAAGCGACTCGTTTAAAAGTATTCTAGTTCTAAATTAATTTCTCAATTAGACTTTTACCTCGCAACAAACATATTTCGTAAATATTATTGTTATTTATTTATTAGTATAACCTTTAAGTTAATTTATATTAGACTCAAAACGTTTGTTTTGAGTCTAATATAAATTAACTAGCTTATGTTACTACGGTAAAAAGTAGCTTATGTCCTGTCTCAAGAGTAAAAAAAATCCTGTGTAAAAGATTACCCTGTGCAAATAGCGCTTTCTATCTCCTTAAATTACATTTTGAGCTAAGATGATGTTATTTAAAATGGACTTTTATAAAATAATATTCCTTACGACCTTCTTTAACATCGTTAAAACGTTGTCTACTAAATATTTTCACACAATTGTCTTTTTCACGGCCTTTTATAATAGGCAATGGATTATTATCTATAGTTTATGCGCTTGCGCACTATACTTTGCTCACATAGATTCGTGAACCAGCTATTTGGATATAATGTTGATACGCTTTTAAGTATATCGGCCGATTTAGAGATATGATGTAAAGCACGAAGTTCTAAATATTTTAGTTAATCGTGGTTGCTAAGTAGCTGGGTACGATTTAATATTGTAAGTTGTATAAAATATGTAGGTTCTTGGAATGTATGAGTCTAAATGTTCATCAAAGAACAGTATTACAATAAATCAAGAAGACGACCTATTTAGGGTACAAACTACACGGTACTTAAGTGAAAACACACAAAAAGAAACATTTATATACATGTGATTAATAAAAAAAAAGGATCGGTAAAAGCATCTTTTAAATAAAAGTGTATCTCATCCGTCCACTTAATTTGGTCGAGATGTAAGATTCTTAAATATTAATTTGATTGAATAACTAAAGATGTGAGTATATAGCTAATATAAAGTCATTAACGTACGTACTTGAAGTACGATTTCAAAGAATATGAAATGATTTAAATTGTTATATTAATTTCTTCAACTATTATGAAGATGAATTTGGCGTTGTTTGTCTATTTCTCAAGGTGTAATACTTACTCTACTATTTGAAGGTTTCATGTGAATAACTATTAACTTTTATTGTTTCAGGTATGTAAACAATTAAAAAAGATAGTAACAGCGTTCGTAAAAAGGACAAGCGTCTATAAGATACATTAATAAAGTCAATCATTGAAAAGGAAAAAAAATGTAAGTAACAAGTATTTTTGCGTGAGCCTAGTGACTAAAAGACACTTCTAAATATTTTCATTCACAGTCAATTGATACATTTCATTCGCCTTTATATTAGCAGTGGATTTCCCTTAATAGTGAATTGGGTAATTCACGGATCACAATGACTAACTTTAAAGTAAGGCTTTGAATTAATTTAGACTTAAATTTGATCATTAAAATGACTTAGTATACAGAAATAACCACGAGCTTAATTTTTAGATAAATATACTACTATTAACAACACTCACAAACTTTTAGACATTTGATGCTGATCGGCATTCAATTTATATTCAGCGATAGCTAGGTACTCCAGGTACCTATTATGGCATGTATAGTATACTATATATATGTTGCAAAACGTATTATATTAAGGCTATTTGTTGGCTTCACATGTGGTGCGTGACACTTACAAATTTAAGTTATACTTAAATACCAAGTGGCGTATGCACATTCGTCCGTGGTAACATAACTGTAATTTTATTCCAAGGTTTCAATCATTTATTTACTATTCCAGTAGCCTTTTGTTTGTCACTAACTGCATATTTTTATGATATTAATACTTTGGATTATTTTGTGGTAATACGTATGTAGCTCATGTTATTTCTAGTTACAGCCTCATTAGCCAGAGAAGATGGTAATAAAGAATGCATTGGTTTTATTGTACCTAACCACTATGGATATATGGATAGAATAGATTTCATTCAATAATTAATATTAATACCATTTCATTGTCTTCTTACACTAAGCCCCACACTGGGATTCCCTGTGTCGTAGGGATTAATATATCTCTTAATTAGTCCTTACTTTCCATCAGGCAGAGTAAAGTCACTTTGGCCCACAACTTACATGGTTTTCTTATGGATGACATTGTAAAAACTGGACCAAATGAAAATGGGACTACGCGGAAAGTATCGGCTTTCAAATAAAAAAAGAATCGTTTAAATCGGTTCACCCAGTCAAGAGTTCTAAGGTTGCAAACATAAAAAAAATATAGTCGAATTGATAACATCCTCGTTTTTGAAGTCTGTTAAAAAACACATGAAACAGGCTTTAGAAGTCAGATCATCTTACATCTTAAATAAATCTAAATATTTGCTTTGTTGTACTGTATGATGAATACCACTCTTGGATTCTGTTCATGCTTTCCATACTACATACTTCTATACTCCTGTATAGACTCACTTTGGCAAGCTCCTATATAGAAAAATGAAGTCATAGAAATAACTAAGCTTTGCTAGGTAAAACAAAACACTGACAGTTAGAGCCACAATCATCGTGTCGTGAAATAGTACAGTACAGTACAGTCGTGTAAGTAGATGTAAATAATGTGTGTCGGATACGCGCCAAGAGCTTTTCTTGCACAATTTATGACTGCATCGTATACATTTTGATGTTACGGGCAGATCTTCAGACAGAGAGTAATGTGGCACTAGAATTTTGTACTACACTAAGTTCCTATAAATATACATATTTAGTTTGAGAAGCCGATTTAAGGGTTAGTGACTTTGACTGCTAAATCGGAGGTCGTTGATTTGATTCCCGCTTAGGACAAATATTATTTTAGGATCGGGTTCATTTATGAATCAGCGACCTTTTCATTATATTTCATGTTAGCCCAGCTGATCTAAAATGCAGGGTAGGTAAACATAATAAAAATACCATACCTGAGTGATTACAGGTGTCTGTTTTATTGTTATTATTGTCAATAGTGATAAGAACTCCACATAACTCACAAATGGCCGTCAGATTCGATAGTAAAATAAAATAACTTACAGAATCGTGACCTAAACCATAATAACAAGTAATAGACTAAAGAGAAGAAAAAAAAACATAAAATACGAAACGCTAGCATATACTTCTCAAACATCTGTACATTATTCACTCAAGACTTTTGCGATTTGCTATATAATAGTTATATGTATATCTATGCAATTCAATCTTCAACTGTTACCACCCACCAATCTTGAAAAGTAGATAGGTACTTAGGCGTGTCTGGTATCCGACTATATTTACCTACAGAATACAAAAAAATAAAATGTTATATAACATAATATTTGAAGTCATAGTTAAACGTGGTCATGCAGTCGCGGTTGATCGACACCGACATTTAAGTGAAATTTAATTTTAAGTCGTGGGTCATAGGAGTTCAGCTAGTGAGCTAACATGTGGACGAAAGTAGGTCTTCAGGTCGATACCGTGTCATATTTTAAGTTTTGTCAGTAGTAAGTTCTATATTAATGAGTAATATAATTAATAAGTAGTATTATAAACGTATATCATATTTTAAGCCTTTAATTAGTCTACTGGTGAACATAGACCTCTCCTTAGAAAACAGGTTTTGGTCTACTGTACCTTGCTGGTCAGACGACTAGATTTAGAGTTAGTTTCAATTTTTGTTCTCTTTGTAGTTCTGTTTTCGTGCGTTGTTTTTTGATTTAGATGGTTGTAAACACATTCACATAATGGGTAGGTTTAGGGGACTCCCCGTATCTTATTTTTTTTTATTTACGTCTTTATGCTCAAATGTCGACCTTAAGGTAATACAGAGTTAAACATGGTAGATGCACAATAATTGGTAACCTATTTTGAAATAAAATATTCAATAATTAAATGCCATATGTCCATGGAGTCTACATATATAAATTACATATTAAGAATTTAACATTATTACATATATTACACTAGTAAAGATATTAGAATACATAACATTTAATTATTTATATACTCACAGACACACATTTACATATATAACTATATAAATACATACATACATAAATACACATTATATATTTTTGTTGTGGAGAGGATAACATTAAGATTATTATGTTCATATTTTTGTGATATGTTTCCGCATTTAACAAGTATTTAAAAGTTTATCGAGTATTTGCCATTCTAATCTCGAGAGGTAGCGCCATTTAATCCATCATCAAATGGACAAAACGTAACATCATCACCATTAACCTATAGCAGGCCACTCCTGGCCATATGTCAGCAGGCCTGGCAATTTTTTCATCCACTTTACGGAATCTAAAACCGGCCATCTTTATCCACAAAAACGAAAAGTCTTTAAATTGGAAGCTACCTGTATATACCGGCAGAATTGCCTTGCCACCAGCATTATCGGTTACATATTTCTAAATTAGAACCGGACTCACTGTAGTATACTCATCTGTGGCATTCATACATTGTGGTTACAAGCTATTCAAACTAAAGATAATGCTCAGTTGCTAGTATACAAACTGTATGAAATATAGTCTATATTACAGTATTTTTCAAACAAGTATCAGCTTAATTTATAGCTAAATTAGATTAAGAGATGACTACAATGTAAGCTAAGGGCATAATGGGGCCTATATGGTCTTAAATGTATTATGAAATAGGTTGGCATTTGCATTTACAATAAGTAAGCATTAAAAAATATTCAGTCGATTAGTTTCATTTCGACTAATAAATATGTACACAATTTGAAAATTCAGCATGGTTACATCAAGAAAGTATTGAAAGCGTATAAAAAGTTATACGATTTCACAGATGTTACGATATTATTGAAAAATAACTCCTTCCAAATAAGCATAGTCGTTTACAAATATATAAAATAACATTTCGTAATCTGCAAACTTCACAGACACTACCGAAACAAAATTGCAATTGATTTGCAAAACTGAAACAGTGTTTACACAGGTCTTGCTAATCACGAACCGATTAATGCAGTATTAAATTAGCATGTAATTATTTGAAATAAAGTTAAATACTGTTGTTTTGCAATTAAAGAATGACGGTTTATGCATATCTGGATCATTTTTTTTAATGTAACCAATATGTGTGATGTATTTCTCCGAATTCGTTAAAGTATTTTTCCGTGTTCACATTCAGGATATTAGGTTTAGAGTCGTAATTAAGAACCCACTGCGGAAAATAGATATAGGTAATTAATTTAATAAAATAATTCGTTAGAGGAATATACGATTTAGATATTTATTTTACTTAATACAAAAACAACACGTTTAAAGCATATCAGCATTTGAAAATAAACAAAGCTAAAACACAGTACGTAGTCATTAGGTTCTTGTATATTCTATCTTCAAGGCTACTATCGTGTCCAATCGCCGCTGGACTTCAACTACTTATAAGATAGGAAGATTATTACAACTAAACACATGCAAGCGAAAACCACAATACACTTCCTGGAGAGGTCCAGACTATCCTGTTCATGATTACTAGTTTACCACATGAACACATCTAATCTCGTATAATAAAAACAATATAATCCTGTAGGCATCTAACAAAGCATTTCGCAAACCACAAAACAAGAACCATCCTGTTCTTCTTGTAAACAAGAATTATCATTCTTGGGTATAAACACAGAAGCATCTTTATTTATATCATTTGCATAAAGGTTTCTGCAGCGGGTTATTGACCTATCTCTCTAGGTTTTATCTCCAGTGTTAAAATACACATAAAGTTTTTATACGTATGTGTGTACTGTTCAAGATGGAAGTTTGGCGTTGACCAATGTTGATCAATGACTTCTTTTTAGTAATAAACAACATATTTAAAATAATCAACAGGTGTCATGTGTGTAAAATAAACCTGTTATAAAAAGATCCCGATATTTGTGAATATATAAATAAAATAAATAAATAATAAATAAATATTTTGGACATTTAACACACAACATTTAATATCAAATTTAAATTCAAACAATAAAATATGATTAAGACTTTGAATTTTAGAAAAAATACTCAAAGTATATATATTTTATGTTGAGTATAGTTATTGGAACTTAAATTCAATTAATGTTGGCCTTTGGTAAATGAATGTTTCGCAGATATTTGATGTACGCAACACAGTGAGTCACATCCTCAATCAATATGTGGTAGGTCAAGAGTCTTGCAAAGAAATGACATAACAACTTCATCATGACGTCTTGAGGAACACGATCTTCAATATAGTAAAAAAAAAGATATATTTCTCGATATTTTATGAATGTTAGTATTGATTGATAACTTAAAACCTTATGTTAAGAACTCTCACATAATACATAGGTGTTTAAAAAGTTTTATTTCAGCTACTATCCCTAAAATCAGTTTTCATACTAGATATTCTTTATGCATATAATGTTATAGATTTTTTATTGTCACTGTAAGTTTTTCTATATTACTAGAGGTCTGATCGACCAAAAACCTCGACTAATTTGTGTCTCATACACATAGTGTTCACATTAGGTGACTAACTTAAGATTCCAATAAGAATTTAAATTTATGAAGTGAAACACTGTTTTTATTCTGTTTCTTATCTTACCCATACATCATACAATCTCAAATAAATTTTAAATAACTCAGTCACGTTATAAACTTCTAAAAATAACACGTTAAAGTAATTTATTTAGACATATACGAACACTTTTCCTGTTAGTTTTATTGCTTTCAAACAATTTATTACGATTCTGTAAAGATTGCGTGAGGTCAAAAGACATAATTGAATGCTCTATAAGGTATGTTGCCCGTTCACGTCCGATCTGATATATAATATTATGCTACCACTTATGGAAATTGCTACTATAGAAACCAGTTAAAATTGTAGTGAGAAAATAAATTTGAAGTGATGGATTCATGACCGTTTGGATATTGATTTTTGAATGCGGATCGAGTTTTCAAGTAAAATACGATAGGTACTAGGATTTAGTTTTTTCATTTATTATGATAGGTCGTGATGGGTATACAACAGAGACATGTTTTGGGATTAGTTTAGAGGTTTTGCCTTCATTCATTACCAACATCGTCATCTCAGCTAAAAGACATCCACTACAGGATACAAGTAGGTTACTCCCCAAAGTCCACCACAACAACTTATTCTGTGCTGTCTATTATTTAGTCAAAAACATGTGTATAATGATGAAGTATTCCTAGCCGATTTCGGCTAAAATGACCAATCGCAACGGAGATCAGGCCACTGGGCAGGAGCTATTATAATCTCCGGTCCGATTTCCGGATCGGTCCGCTGTTGGGTTTTTCTTACAAGAAATTCATAATAGCAGTCCGGAGTATGAAAGATGGCGGTGATCCCCACCCGTACCTCGGAGAGCACGTTAAGCCGTCGGTCCCGGTTGTCATGAACACCTATGGCAAACGTTATTGGAAAGTCAGTGCCCTCAAATATACTGACAACGAATTCAACCTTCGAATTGAGTTCACTCTCAGGGTTGCGTAGGTCCAATGCCAGTCCCTCAGTGGAAAAACTGACATTCAGGTAAAACCAGTTGAACTAGTAGACGACTCCAAATAATCTTGGGAATAATAAAGGCTAAGAAGATGTGTGATATGTGCGCAAACACGATGTACACTTGGTTCCCTCAGTCTACGCACGGCTATCTGAGACAATCTGGGGAGAGATCAGGATCGATAGCTTTGTGCTTTCGAGGCTTGGGGGTTAAGATCTCAACTTCCAAACTCCGGACTGTCAAAAAGCATTTCTAAATTGAGAAAACTAAATAACTATGTATATATAATACACGAGTATATATTTCATACGGATAAACAATCGAGAGTATATACGCCAATTAATTTGTTTCATATCTATTTAATAATAGTTTCTTAAATACGTTGACATACTCGCGGCGGTCATTCGTCTAGTCATTTTGAATTGTATTCTTTATATATAATAATGAGTACACACTTGCAAACTATTCAAAAGTTTACCCAACATAATAACTACATATAGTAATCATGTATTCTCTAATATGGTCAACAAAATGCTCTCTTACTGCTCATTACTTCTTCACTTGAAACGACACATATTTAACTTTCAAAACTCAATTATCCTTACTCTAAGATTACATCACTACGTGTTATTTAGCTATAATATTCTGCCATCACTCACACTATCGCATTGATGTCAATAATATAAATAACGAATACCAAATAACCATGACTTTAAATATTTACTCAGTACGGTATTGCGTAAGTTTAGGATTTGCTTAGGTTAATAATATTCATTTGAATGGATGCGATAGTTGGTTTTATTAACCGCTAACTTTTACTGTCATAGTTTCTACCAGAATACTAAAGGGTAATAGAGCAGAGAGAGGAGGAATAATAATATAATGATAGTCTATGTATGTTCCACCATAGCACCTAAATCGTAAGTAAACTAATTTTAGAGAATGAGGCCTCAATAGATTCATAACAATGGCCCGGGTAATATATTCAATATTGATTGTATCAAAAGTTGTTACGGAGGTGCGATCTAGATATTTAAATTTTTTCTTTGATATCTGTTGGAGATTGTATTTTTCTATCCCTTACAATTACAATGCGTATACAAAATTTTGATAACCACAAAAAGAGCGGTTAAGACGTGATTAACCAACCACACAACCAAACAAACATTTTTATTGTTAACGAGCTGTAGGTATTTCACGCTTCGCTGTGGCACACTATGGCTTAAAAGAAATAAAAGCTATATTTTAAGTGAACGTAACACCTGAAACGTTGAAAAAAGTACTAATGTAGCCTCTAAAATTGACTCTTTATTTACGCCAGTAGCTTATCATAATTTTGTTTATTAGGTCTGTTTTAAAACATCGTGAGAGTGAATATAGAAATAAACCCATATCGATTGGTTACACAATGTTTAGAGCCGGATAATATTTATGTAATTTGAAAGTGATACCATTCCTATCATGTCCTGTCACGATTCCGTTCGTGATGCGGTCCGACTCAACACGGAACACCTAATGGTGTTTAATTGTTGTTCGATTATCTATTAATACCGGTACTGGAACTGGGAAGTAGTTGCGTGTGAAAGGCACAATTACCCAATTCGTTTATGTTCTATTTTTTTATCCGACAACGGTGTAGCCAATAGTAAGGGTTATATTATTTTGGCAGTCCGTGTATATTCCACTGTAGCGCCTAAACTACTAACCAATTCTAATGAATGAGGTATCAAAAGATTCGTAATAATAGCCCGAGTGACATGAGTTATATAAATTTTACCAAAAGTTATAAGTAGTCGGGTAATAGATATTTTATTTAAACTTTTTCTTTATTTGTTTCAGGTACGCATTGCATTACCAGAAAGGAGGCGGGGAACCTTAAAAGTCTCTCAGAAATACAAGAAATTTTTGAAACATTGAAGTTATTTTTAAAATCTTACTTATTATTTACCATCACTGCTTACACTGTTCAATTTATTGGCATAAAGTGATTATCCAAAATGAACTGGGTTTTATAGGCCAGTAATATTAAATGTCATTATCATGTAGTACCTAATGCATTCTTACTACTCTGGCTTATGTTTTTGAAGGAATGGTGCAACAACTATCTGGTTATGAAGTTTAAATATAGTATTTAATTGTATGATTAGAATTTTCACACAAAAACTAATAAGTTCAACTGGTATTACATAATCTCTGATATGTTTCTTACCGATCTAACACTAAAAAAAAAACAACTTTGATGTACATTCTAGACTATTCTGAAAAAAATTATGTAGGGTAGAAAAAGTTATGTATTTATTTAATCATTTCGTTTTTTAAAACGAGCAACGCAACTTCTTAATGTTGTATATGAGTTGAGAATAATCCACCCATTTATGTGGTCGTGATAATACTTTGGTAACGCTTGCTATACATAAACATCAGGACCGAATGAAATATATAATTGCTGTCTATTTACACCAAGAATTACGTTCAGAAATGTTGAAATTTTTGTGTGTAGGGTGATACTTTCTTTGTTTTTCTTTTCTATTGGTAAAATAATCCAATACAGGTTCAGTAGAAAATGTAGTAGTTTTACAAGGCTTTAGGAGGTATATAAAATGTTGTATTGTTGGTTTTTAAATTTACCTTTGTTGGCAATTTATTTCAAGTACATTGACTGCAATTCTGGCCTAGTCGTTTAAACGGTCGCCACGTCGTTTCCTACTTATTATATGTTGGGTTGAAATCTCACATGGGACAATACTTTGCGTAATCCGTATATTGTTGTTCTTTGTGTTCGTTTGATATATGTGTGTGTAAAGTCTTTTGCGGCACAGTGTATATTCCTTGCACAGAGTTCTTTTTTAAAAAAAACAAAACTCTCATTTTGAACCACCATAAAAAACAGAAATTGGCGTGTAAGAGATACGCTGATTTCTGTTTCATTCTATCCTTATTTCTAAGAGCAACCCAAGATAAACCGCAAATAAACTGCGCGAGCGCCGAGAGCGATAAGACCGCCATTTGTTATACATACTTTGTGACTGTTCCTATTGTACCGTTTCTTACTATGTGTATACAATAAAGACAAATAAATAAATAAATAAATAAATAAACTATACTTAATCATTATTTCTAACTACATTAATATAAATCAAAAACTATATGATATCGTCTGTCGCTTATCACTTGTGTCAAAAATAGTTATTGCGATAGTCACGAGCGCAGTCGGTGTCTGTCGTCGGGAACAGGCAGGTTGCTGCGCCCACTTGTCAAGGGAATGTGGCCGGTACATTGTAGAAAATGTCTTGCGAAATTGTGTTTCTCGTGACCGTTGTATAAGGAAACTAAAGACAATAGACTGGCAGATTTGGTTCAAATGTAATATACATAACTTTGATTGATTATAGTAGAGAAGTTAGAGACTTTTCGATGTCTTATTTAGAACAGAATTTTTGCTTGGCCACTAAGAAAAATATTTATAAATTTGGAGCTTTTGATTTGAATTTTGAGAAGATTTTTTTTACTTTTCTCATACGAGTTAGGCATTAGCCTAAATCGTTATATTAATATACCCATGTTTTATTGTGTATATGCACGTAAATTTTTTATAAATATCGAAACCATAGATTAATAAATAGTAAATCAGTTACCACACGTTAACCCGGCAATTAACCAAAAGCATATCTGTCTTCATATTAATAAAGTTTAAAATAGTTTGCATATGATATTGCTTCTAGATAAATAAGCAAATGTAGGTATGCCTAATCATTACAGGCAGACCGCTTTTTTATAATAATTGCCACCCATGAGTAATTTTGCACTGACAGCCAATAATTTACTTATGGCGTACATGCGCCGCACTTAACCGTGCGCACACGATTTCCTTAATAAATCTGTCAAAAGATATTAATTAAAGAAATTTAACAAGTGTTTTAAAAGCTGACTAGAACAACAAACTATAAGCGACTAAGACCCTGTAAAGAGAAGCAAAACATGAAACAAACCTTATATCGACATGTCTGGCCAGCGAGCGGATCGCCTGATGGTAAATGATTGCCGCCGCCCATGGGTACCGAGAGGGATCACAAGTGCATTGCCTGTCTTTGGGGGATGGGGAAGGGTTGGGGTATAGGCCTTTTTATACATGTAAGAACCCTTCGGGCCTTCACCCCACCGGAGTTTGCGGCGGGGCGGTCTGTTGGAATCGAACCGACTAAAACCACACGGTGTGCCACTCTGCGCCTAAAACGGGAAGGATTCGGGAACCATTTTCTTACGCCATCCGGATTGGGGTATAGGCCTGCGGTTCCTCACTCACTCAGTAAAAAGAGAATTCAACGCAAGCGCTGTTTCACACCGGTTTTCTGTGAGACCGTGATGTGACTACGGTCGAGTAGGCCCATTTGTGCCGAAGTATGGCTCTCCCACGGTAAAGCAATCTAAAACCTCCTTTTTAAGGAGTGGTCTACCTCCAGTAGCGGACTATTTAAGGTTGTCATTAATTGTCAGCAGGTTTATTTCAAGAAAACCGATTCTCTTTTATTTATAAATCAGACTGTTATAGTACATTCAATCAAGGCAGTGAATGAATAAAACGTATAAGGCCTGGTATTAATAATTTCACGGCTGAAATCGTGACTAGTTGGTAACTGATCTGTGAACGCAAATTGAGAATGGGTGCCCTTTACAAACAATAGCCTTTTAAACCTTAGATGTTAGATTGTTATAAACATGACTTTGCAAATCAACCTATTTTAAAGTGAGCTTGATGAATTGATTGTCATCAGCATTGGGTTGCGGTAATTTGTCTGGCCTATCGCCACCAGATTGTAAAAGATGCAACAAATTGGCGGCAATGTAAATAATACTAGAAGAAAGAACAGTTTTCCCGGGGTGGGCAGTTATTAATTTATATACTTACTTAATAGGTCATTAATTAGAAAATGATTAATTGAATGTCAAGACAGTGATGAACACTATCTTAATAATAATAATAAAAATTATAATTATAATAAAATAATAATAAAATTTATTCCATGTCCAATGTACAAAATTTAGGAGTTTTTCTTAAGAGTAGACTTAACTTAAAATAAGCAAACTATTGATTCTTCACTACTTATACGATAGGAATAAGTATTTATTATTTCTTACAACCCATCTTAATATAAGACCCATTCTCGTTCATTAAGCATTGATAGTTTGCTATCATATGTGGTTGCCGATTATGGAGGTGCCAGTCAGATGGGTGCCGCAGGTGGACGACCTCTTGTCTATTCTTCAAATTTATAAGAGTTTATTTGTAAGAAATTCTAGTTGAGGCCTATGTCCAGCAGTGGACTATTAAAGGCTGTTGTTGATGATGATAAATAAGTAAAAAAGTTCTTTTTAAAATAAGGAAGTTCTAAATTCTACAATTGCTGCCAGATTTCGAGTCGTGTATGTGTAACATCTTGACGGCATAGTTAGGAGATATGAAACGTATCGATATATAATCTCTTTAGGTTTCTTCACTGCTAGCTCTAAAACATTGTATAAATATTCAACTTCTCTCGTCGACAGCAAAAAATTAACGAACATTAAATGTAATAACATTTAAGATATGTATCTGTTATTAAAAGTTTTTTTTGTAACATGCGATACATTGCGACACGCATGGTCCTGCCAGAGCAAAAAATCTAAAAACAACCTGCCCTTTTATGTTACTGTGGTTTATTTAGGTTACACCCGGATACGAATAAGCTAGCCTTGACATTTTCAATGAAAGAACAACTATTACTTTAATACAGACTGTGAGATTATAAATCAAAAAGATAAATAGGTTGAATAGAGTGATTGACATTCTTGAAAGATTTCTTTTACCAGATTGTTTTATTTTAACTTGATTGTAAATTAGTGTAGTTAACTAAGAGAACCCTTGAATTGAATTTGTGAAATTTACTCATTTCATTCTCATCGAGTTATGAAAAGAGTTATCTGATAGCCTTTATACATGATTTTTTCATGAATGAAAATGTCAAATGACTAAAATAGCGCTTGCAGTTAAAGAAAAGCTCGACTGCAATAGGCAATGTAAATCTTTCATTTTTGTATGATATATGTGTTTCGAAAGTACCAACGCTATCATTAACACTAATAGTATCAATGTAATGCACTACATAAGTCACTAGGTAGTAAATTAATACGAAATTATGCATTTACATTTTTTTTGTCTAAATAACCAACGCTTAAGGTACCTAAACTGTTCTAGTGGGACGAAATACTGAGTTCTGTTTCTGAGGCAACCTCATAAATTCATTTTCAATCCACTATCAAACCTGGATTTAGTTACAAAGGCGGGTGCAATGAATTCTTAGTATTTAGATGCGGAATTGGTTTATTTCACTACCGCATTTTTTTATTATTGATTTTATTATTATTGCGGATTGCGTTCACGATATTATCATGTTATGTATTGAAGGCAAATTTTAAATAGAGCAGGAAGTTATAATACCAACTAATATACGGACTGTCATTAAAATGTCTGTACTTTTGACAATTTATGGTGCGGTAAACATTAAAAATATATCATTCGAAATTTAAATCAACTAAAGGCCAAGATAAATTTGACTGTCATTAATGTTATATTTGTAAATGATTTTATTCCTTAGGATTTTAAATTTTTACCGACAAGATTCGTAGAACAAATTCTTAATCTAGATTTAATATTAGGGTTATTGCTCACAGCTTCAGTGCATATTTCTTAATTCATATAATACAACCATCTTAGAACACGGCCGAATACATTAACAGATCGACTAGATTACTACATTTGATAGCAAAACAAAAGAATTGTTACGTTTTAATATTACATTTCTCGTAGAAATATAAGAGGTTGAACCTTGAGACAGTTTAAACTATCGAATGTTGCAATAGAGCCGTAAAGGCATATTTTAGAGTAGGTCTGCATAAAAAAGTGGAAATGCGGCTATTATTACGATAGCGAGGCCGTATACTGTGAAAGCAAAAACGACAGGAATCAAGCGATAAACGGAAGGCGACGTGAATATAATAACTTTTTTGTGTAGTAGGGCGCAAAAGAGCAGACGTTATCGCCTGATGGTAAGCGATTACCGCCGCCCATGCACACCCGCAACACCAGAGGCGTCACAAGAGCGTTGCTGGCCTATGGGGGATGGGGAGGGGGATCGGGGGATGGGTTGTGGTATGGCTCTTCGGTATTCTCACACACTCGGTGAAACACAGCGCAAGCGCTGCTTCACACCGATTTTATGTGCGGCTGTGCGGCCGTTGTATCACTCCGGTCGAGCCGGCCCATTCATGCGGAAGCATGTCTCTCCCACGGTATTTCAATTCGTTTAACATTTGTGATCCTTTTTCGTTATTTGTTTTGTTTTAAAAATGGTAATATTTTTGCTTCTAGATCTGTTGCTTTCTGGTACAATAGTATAAAAACACATAATTTTGAGTTAAATATTTTATAAGAATAAAATTTTTGATTAGGACGTATTACATACTACCATTTATTATGTGTAATTATATTAGTTATCTAGTACCCATAATACCAGCTTGGTTTGGGACGTGATGGTTTTGTGTGTTAGATGTCCGAAATATTTATTATTTATTTATTTATTTACTTCGGTTCTTATATTGTTCTCTACTAAATAATTCATCCGATGGCTACAAGTTTAAACAAGGAAACTCTTTGCTTACTTATTTAATATAGCCGATATATTTCAAATAAAAAAATAATCATCATGATCAGCCTATCGCAGACAATTGCATGCATTTAGTTTGATCCTCAGAGAAATAATATTGATTGTTAAATCAGAATAAATCTTCAGCAAGTAAATAAAGAACAAAACTACTAAATATAATAACCAATATCTCTAAAAGTTGATGCCTTGTCACCTTAGTAACGCGAGCTCGTATAACGATGTAGCAACGCAGTGCAATGATTGGCCAGATCCAAATATTCCTGCACCACATTGTCTTATGCAACATAATGCACGAAAATAATATCAAAAAAGTAGGGTTAATTAAAATAGTTGCACAAACATTTATGATATAGTAATATTCATAATTCCGAAATGAAGCAGTGAAACAAAATAATAAGAGATTACATCACACCGACAGCCCTCAATGCTCCACTGCCGAAGATAGACATAAAAGGAGATGAAATATAAACAATCCTGATTATAAATGTAATTACAAAAGTTTTACTTGGAAGACTTACGGTGGTTTAGGATATATCGTGAGTCTAAAACCACGTTTAAATAAAGTCAAAGCTCGATAATACAAAAAGAAACTGTAGACCTGTAGCTTTATAGGTTCATTTGGATTTCTGTAACAAAATAAGCCGAAAAATATATATGTTTTTTGTAAGTTTCGCTTAAAAGCTTAGCCAGTAAATAATTTCTAGCTAAAGTCTGCTATTAAATTGATCTTGAGTGTTCCTTTAGTTGCGATAAAATAATTCAATACATCTTCTATAGTTCTTTAAAGTAAATGAATCTTTTTGATAGCACTCAATGCTTTACTATTATAATGCTACTATAATTGTTGTCCCAATGAAAGTTAACTATTGTTATGTCAGTAGTATTTACTGTTACGTAATGACGCTATTTAACTATCTTTATTTAACAACTGTGAGACAGATTGGCATTTTATAAATGTCCTACTGTTACCGTCGTATGCCGACTATATTTTTTTTTATTTTGGTTTAGATTTAAATTTACTATTTGAATCAAAAAAGAACATATATCCGACCAGTATAATTGTTGAAAGTTAATTGGACTGGTGACTAGCCATTTAAGTTACGCCTACAATTGTAATTGTTAATAATAAAATTATTTTGAGTGAGAGGTCCAAGGTTGTTTTTGACGTATCATTATCTATATTGTGCAGACAAACCACGACTGGGCAGTTTGGAGAAGTGATATAAGTTATAGATAGATATTATTGCTAAAGGTCAACGCTCCACAAAGAGCAAGTGATCACGATTCTGAAAGCATTGTTCATATGTAAAGAAAATGAAATTTTGTCTGTTGCCTCATATTTATTTTATACATAAGAGTTGTTCTTATACTTACTGCATTGATGTTAATTTAATAAAGATAAACAATAAGTTTAGATATAGGTTTTGATGAAATAAAATACCAAATCTATTCACATAATATCATTAGTATTGCTAGATTGTTGCTCTTCTAGCCGATTACGGCCACGGCGGCCAGTATCAACGGAGACCAGCCAACTACGCAGGAGATATTATAGTGCACAATTGTGTGCGCAAACTCAGGTGCACTCTCTGTTCCCTCACTCTCATAATCCGATGGGACGGTTAACAAACACGATCAGGGAGAGATCAGGAGCAGGACCGACAGTTTTACGTGCTCTCCGAGGCACGGCGGTTCAGACCCCAAGTTCCGAACTCCGAGTCGTTATTAAGTATTTATATAATCAGAAAAACTTAATAACACTTTTTAGCCCGACCCGGGACTTGAATCCGAGACCTCTTAATTGACAGTCGCATACTTCAACCGCTAGACCAACGAGGCAGTATAATATTGTTAGATTACAGATATCATAAATCGTTGAATTCAACCACATTCATCCATGCTCGCCTACTCGCCTCCTAGGAGTTTATTCACCTGCCTATCCAGAATAGGTCTATTTACCTCCCACGTGGATGCATACATTTACACCCTACACATTACTTCTAACTTTGCATTTCACACACTGTTGCCTAATGCGAAAAGCTGATATAACTAGTTAACCCAAGAACTCTACGGATCATAAATTCATTTGAGCTGATTTATAGTTTCGAAGTTCTTAACATAACTCAACCATTGTTTATCACAACATTCTTTATGCATACAAGAAAATTTTCTTTGCAAAATATCCTGTTTGAGAATTCTTTAGTATATTATTTTCTATAAACCAACTGACATTAAAATATACTTTGAACTTGTTGGTGCTCTAAGATTTATATCTTTAGCTGTGTTTCCAATTAAGGCTTTTGTTTTTGAATTGGGATTAAATTGTGGTATTGTAAATTAGTAATAAATGTGGGTGTAGTAAGTGAATTCAACATAGCAGTTGAATGCAAATATATTGGCAATGCTTGGCGATATTCAATATTTTAGCACCCACGCTTTTGCTGTACTTATCGTCTATTAGCCATCGAATATCTTTTGCATTTAACAAACATGGAAATGCAATCAACATTAACCAGGATGATAAAGGATTAAGAATATCGGAGTCAACGATCTTGAAACAACAATTCTCCTTTATATAGAGCGTCGTATGTACACAACGCTCAGAGAATGTTTCAACACGTCATATTGCAATGTACAGATAAATCGTCCGAGCATTTCCCACACAACAAGACATTATTATGGATCTCGTGCTTTCATGGTTCGTTCACGGGCAGTAATAACAGATTTATTATTTTACGATTGAAACACCCTTAGGCACGACTAAAGGGTTTGTTGATTATTTAATAAGCTAATATGGGATTGGGTTCTCCGTTGTTGCTAAATTGGGTCGGTTTCATTATTCTGTAATTTCAGAGTTGGAGACTTACTTACGCTCAGCTATCGATTAGTAGGCTATTACGATGGGCGAGCGCCTACTTTGCATCTGTCGTTTACTTGATGCAACCGTTTTGCATCGGAACGAAAATTGCAGTATGGTTTTGAAATACTGTTAAACACAATGATTTTAGCTCTTGCTGTTTATTGTGAATTCTTTTTTTTGTTTCTTTCAATAATACAGATTGCAAATAATATTATACCTGAGGTAAATATTTAATCAATGAACGTTTTGTTGTTCGGTGATAATGTAACTTCTTGGTTTAGTAGTAACGAGAAATTATATTTCAATCACAACGATGAGGCTAAATTTATAATAGCTTATTACAAGGAATTAAGGTGAGCGTTTAAAAGATAAGCCTAAGACATGTATCGGTTGAACGCGTGCAAATCACATACCAAATCTTGAAGTGACGGCCGTGTGTCGACACTGAATTATTTCTCATTTATTTTTAGCTCTTGCTATCATTAATATAGAGATTATTTTCGCTGTTTGAACATGCTGACTGCTGGTTTCAGAGTGAATTAGCTACTTGTGGGAAACGCAGGCTTTTGTTTTACCATGGCTTTTGTTTGATGCTGTCCTTTTACATACAAGGTTGTATTGCTAAACCCTATTCTATGATGCCAGTATGTCTACTTCATTTTTATAGTTCTCTATGCGTGTGGTGTTCGATAGTAGTATTATTCCTGTCTCACTGGTTATAGATAACTATCAGTACAGTTAAACGAGAAGGATTTTTATCCTTAAAAAAATAAAAATGTACACGTTGGTTTATTTTAGCCAACATGAGTTCTCTTTATTATACATAATAAAATAAATTGTAGGCACCTTCATAAAATTTAATGCTTAGATTCTTAATCTGCACAGTTCGTCATGCGTTTAAAATCCCACGTAAGTCGTGATACTATACAAACGTGACAGAATTGTTCATGATAACTTAAGACTCTCGTTTTCTTTAAGTAAGGATGAAAATTACCCAAATTGTTATATAGATGTTTCTGCATAACTGATGCTATGCTATGATAGAAGCTTAATATTAAAAAGTTGTAACTACGTTATTGGTTAGCAGTTGACTAATAAAGGTTGTTGATGATGTTGGTGATGATTGGTACGCAAAGGTTCCACCTCACCATGCACGACAATAGTCTCATTCGTTCCCTATGAGAATCTGGCACTCACCAGCAACAATAAACTCCTAGAACAGAAGTTTGATTCCAGACGTAAAATTATTACGTTCTGTGTATTTTTTTTAATTGGTTATGTGTTTTTCAGTTACAAGCTTCTCGGGCTTGATAAATTTGTCGATGTTTTAAATATAACCTTACATTGATGCAAAGTAGTAAAACGGGGTTGTTAGCTATATATTTGTGTGTTCTCGGCTTTAGACTTTAAGCCATCCGTGGTTTTTTGAAGGCTGAAAATATGGAATGCTGTAAAATGATATATCACAGTAATAAGCTTAAAATCTATGATCTATGTTAAATAATTGAGGAATCTAGAATTCCAAAAGAAGTAAGTTTTATCTGAGATTACCCCCAGTCGATAAAGTAATTTATTAAACTTATTCACTCGGTGCCGCACGCCTCGGTGGCGCAGTGGTAGCGTTTGCGACTGCTGTGCATTAGGCCTCGTATTCGATTCCTGTGTCAGACCAAATGTTAGTATGATCTACAAATATTTGTTTCGGAGATTGGGAGTTTTCTATGTATAATATGTATGTATTTACAAAAAAAAAATATTTGTATATATATGTATATGTCTAGTACCCATAACACAAGTTCTGCTTAGCTTGGGGTTAGATGGCGTTGTGGGATAGATATCCAAAATATTAAAAATATTGTTCAAAGATATTTCACTGTTGTGAGCTAATTGATCTAATAATTAATGAAACTGATTTAATTCTATCAAAGTTACCAATACATAAAAAATGGTAATACTGATCACAATTTAGTTTTACCTTTAGTGTTTAAATATATTTAAACATATAAAATATATTTTAAAAAAAAGAAAGATCGATAGTTATATCTAAAAAATGAATTAAACGAAAACACAAATAGGTGTTAATGATGTTTATCAAATCGCGTACTTATTCAGTGTGATTAGCTTATTTTGATGACTTGTGATTTGTATTTTCTTATCTACTTATTTTACTATGTTATAACATGTTATTTAGAGTTATCTTTGATTAAATTGATTGACTTACAATAATACAAATTTATATTTATCCATTTGTTTCCTTAACTGAACTATCTCTAACATTATCAAATCCTTGGTTATGTCTTTGTTTGGGACTGCTTCATATCATACCATGTCAACTGCTTAGGGCCACAAAAGCAACTGATTCACCACTAGGTGAATCAGTTACGTGTACTAACAAGTTTTTGAACTATAGATAGATAGATAGATAGATAGAAAACTCTTTATTTGCACACTATAATATTACAGTTAGAAGAGAGTACATAAAATGTTAGAGTGTACAAAGGGCGGCCTTATTGCCAAAAGCAATCTCTTCCAGGCAACCTTAGGATGGATCGAAATGTATAGGAGAGACAGTGGTAGTTGTCGGTGCAATGAGTTTTGAATTAATTATTTGCTAATGAATATAACGAACCACATACATATATACTTACTATAATACTACATATATATATACCCACATACACATATACACACATACCCATGTAACGAATACTTATATGTACTAATACACATATATAGCAAAATACATAACTAAAAAACGCATAAAAAAAAAATAATAATAAATAAATAAAAATATTTATAGCTTACCCTGTTTAATGATCATTTTAATTAAGATGCATAAAGTTCATAAACCATTTTTTTATAATGTAAATAAAGTAATTTTATAATTTGCCGATTTTTAATAGAGCATAAAACCGCTAATTTTCAAACTTTATTTCAATTTCACATTTAATGGTATCTTAAATAGTTCCTATAGGCAAAAGGCAAAGTTTCTTAGGTTTGACACTGATTCACTCGTTGAAATATTAACAAAATTCCAAAGTACTCAGTAGACACATACGTTTCAAATTTAACATAGGTAATATTTAGTCAGTCGTCTAAAATGCAGATAATTCAGAGTAAAGCGCGAAAATTGAACAATTTCAGTGTTTTTTAACATACAATAGATAATAACTTGGTCAGTGCTTGAAAATAAAAAAAAAATCTGTTTTTATCGTATCGTCTGGATTAAGCGTTTAACGACTAACAAGTCAATATAATTATATAGAAATTATCGCATTTAAACTACAGTAACTATCAAAAACTTTAAAATAAAAGTATCAATATCTTCTTTCAGAATGCTTCTGTGCACAATCAGACAGACAAAGATCTCGGTCCGGCCCGGTACGTAGTGTGCCGGTGGCGGCTGATGTTAAGAAAGATGTGGACTACGATTGTCCCGAAGAATTTGGTTACTACCCTCATCCCACCGATTGCACATTGTACTATGTCTGCGTGTTTGGCGGCGCACTACTCGAATCATGTACTGGTGGCCTTATGTACAGGTAATTACAAAAAACTTACTTAACTTAAAACTAGTTTTGCACGCGGCTCCGTCCATGTGTTTGTCGGTGGTCATAGTTATTAAAATCGGTCTAGCGCTTTAGCCATACAAAAAAAAATTACAAAACATATTAAGAATGAAGGTGAGCCAAAACTGCGTAGCCAGGCAAGAGATAGACGATTGGAAATATTTTTTTTTTATCGAAGAGTAATTTAAGGCTTTCTTCACCTGCATCTTAGAGTTTAAGAATGTACATTTAGAATGGTTTATTTCTATTGCAGTCACGAGCTCCAAACCTGTGATTGGCCGCGTAACGTAGGCTGTGACGGCACCAGCGCGGGTGGTGAAGAGTTAGAGTCAGTCAGAGTAAGCGAACATCGACAACGAGATCCACCTCGACCCCCGCCGCGCCGCACACCGCCGCCTCCACCGCCTCCGCCACCGCGTGCAAAGCCCAACCCCATCGTCACCTCCAGAGGACAACCTAGATACAGTCAACAAGAATATGAAAAGGTACATATCACATATATTTCGAATGAAATTAGTCAATGAAGCAAGGTTACAATTTTGATATCTACTGATGCTCTACTTTTAACAAACCATTATTTTCACTCACTTGCAGCAACAACAGCTTTACGAAGAAGTAGATGATTTGCCACCAGTAGAAGAACTTGAAAGTGATAGACAACAGCGTGTTTATCGAGGACAACCACCTACTATAGGTCAAGTTCAAAAAGACAGAGATGGCTACTCCGTTCAACAAATCAGTTCAGGCAGAAATCTCAATTCCAACATTATTCCCGCTTCGATTCCTCAAAATAATGGTAAAATCGGATCTTTCTCATTTGGGTCGCAAGTTGACGAAAGGCGAACTGCTGCTGTGACACCGGCACCGCAATCATATAGGTAAGTTCTAATTTGAGTAAAGCATACTGACATACGGCGGACGAAGATAAAGTAACTAATAGACATTGTCGTTATTTGCAGTGATAACAAAAGTGACGTGGTGACTGACTCTCTCCATGACAGACTTTTAGACATTGAGACAAATGAGATCAATACTAATGACGTAATTGAAAAACCAGTTTTAAGGAAAAAACGGGATATCGTAGGGAAAGATTTAGTTATTAATGAAACTAGTACTGTTAAAACTAATGAAACAATTAATAGGAGTGACAGTGGCGAGGAAATGGAATATGTTGAAATTGATCCAGACTTTGAGGAGGGTCTACCGCAGGATGACACTGAAAGAGGAAAAAGGCAGATAAGATACTATTTGAAAAAGAGATACAAGTCTTCTGGAAAGAATTGGGCGCATGTAAAGCCTTTTAAAGTGATTGGATTTCCACAATCGCCTTTTAACACAAATGCACAAAATAATAGGTATAATCAACAAATATACAATAATGTGAACAACAATAATAACTATAATACACGACGTCCTCAATTTTTAACCAGTAGTAATCAATATTCAAATGCTAATCCATTCGTGTCTCATCAACCTGATATATACCAGTCGCAACATTTTCATAATTTTAATCAGCCAGCACCTTCTAGTCAAACGATACCTCATAATCCACTGAACTCTGTGACCCATATTATAACTAAAAGCCCTCCAATTTCTGCTTTAAATAGTAATCCATTTCCAGCTTTAGCTGGTGGGTTTTTCAATAATGTGCCTCAGCAAGAAAACCAGAATGTGAATCAACGTCCTTTATCAGCACAACAAATTCCATTCTCATTTCCTGACTCTTCACAAGTTTCTAGCACAGTAATAACTGGGAAGCCTATACTTTTATATACCTCACCTCGTACTGAAGATTATCATAAAAACCCTAAAGCAATCAGAAATAATTACGGGTCTCAAACTTATTCTGGACAACACCAACAACCTATAAAAAATGGAAAACCAATACAAAATTATGAGCACAAAAGACCACCTTTAAATAAGGAGTATGATGATAGTTCTAGCGAGGAACAAGAAGATTCATATGAAGACGAAGAAGACGAGGAAAGTAAACAAAATTACAAACATGATTTCAAGCCACCATATGAATTCAGGCATCCTAGCAACAGATTTAAGGATATCGAAAATCCGTTTGCTAATCCTAACTTTGATTTTGACGCGTATTTATCTAAACTAAGTAATGGTCAATATTCAACACCCGAACCAAATCACTTCATATCAGTCAACCCTAGTCAGGTACATGTCTCAGGATCACCGCCACAGTACAACTTAGGAACTCCAAGCTCAACAATAAGCTATACAGGAATGAGCACCCCTAAGCCATTTACCGTGCCATCGGGAACTTATAGTTCAGGTGATGGTGTTGTAGATAACAGGAAGCCGCTAGAACAGCAATATCAAGAAGTAATTCAAAGACCTGAACCGACTCGTCAAAGTTATGTAGAATCACAATCATTAAACGAAAATGTCCTAGTTCCTCCATCCGCAGGACTGCCTATTGATGCAGTAAGACCTAAACTCAAACCACCAAATTTTAAGGATGACCGTCAACTACCAATCAGTTACAGTTTTAGTAGGCCTTTCATAAGTACCACACCTGAACCAAATCAAGACAATAAATCTCAAAAAAATTATTATGTGACTCAAAAACCATATATGTCATATACATCGACAGGTTCGCCGACAATTTTGTCAACACCTAAACATAACTATATTGTCAAACCTGAAAATATCATACCGTTTAAACCGGTCGGTAGTGTCAAGCCGTACTTATTATCTACAATGCAACCCCATAATCCTTACATGGCATTCAAACCTACTACCTCTAAACCATTAACAACTATTGCAATTGAGCAACTTTCGAGTTTACAACAATACTGGAATAAAAACCCTTCTACTGAGTCTGTTCCTCTGCATGCAGTTTATTTCAAACAGAGCACTCCGGCAAGTATTCCGAAGTTAGAAAATTTATTTGCAGGAGTTATAAAATCGACTTCAGCGCCTGTAAAAAGTCAAAACATCGTTCTAAATAACAGTTACAATTCAGTCATAACAACAGCAAAACCACCACCTAAACGTAGACCTATACCAAAGCCATCACCTGAAATGAATGATTATTATTACGATGACGATGAAGAGTTTTATTATGAACCTATCGTTAAGCCAAAATACATGCCAAGCACAGAAGTAAGACCGCAGCGTCCACCTATGGCTCAAAATTATAAGGAATATGATGAGAGTTACGAAGATGACAGTGAAGAGGAACATACTAGACAACAGCCATCAAAAGTACCAGTAAGCTATATCACGTACAAACCAGAGAGTGCCACTAAAAACCATAATGATGTTTCTATTGATACAAAAAGTCCAATAAAAAATTTAAATAAAAACGTAAACGGCAAAATACCTATCCCTGTATTTGTAGATTACGGTACCCCCACACCAAACACGCTTATTCACCCTGAAGTCTCAAATTACAAAGTTTTACATCATATGCCTAGAAATAAAACTATGCATATAAGAAGGCCTGTCACAGATAATGGTCCTAATACTGACAAGCCCCCTAAGCATTTGAATCAAACTACTTTACGTCCCTATACAGTTAGACATAGGTTAGCTAAGCCGACTACCGAAAAAACTCTTTCTCATAATGAAGATAAACAGACAAGAGGAAGAATTAGACATCCTAATATTGTAGCAGAAATGAAACTTACGACTCCTCGTGACAGCCACAACCAAGAGACTAGATTCACAAAGATCAAACATGACGATAAATCCAACAGGTAATTTGAAGAGTACAAACTGTAATACTAACTTGTCCGAACTGTATTCGACATGAATATTGCCACTACACTAACTTCCACCTTCTGTACAGAACTTCTTCAACAGTTTAAAGCGTGACATAACTAACATGACTGTTGACTCTGACTGTATAAAAGACTGACTAAAATGCTTTGTAAATAGCGAAATATATTGTACATATGTATGTATGTAAATACATATTATATCTTTAGCTGAATGTTTTAATCTATAGACACCTACATAGAAATGAAATTTTTAGTTTGGAACCGACCGAGAGTGTCAGCCCCGTATCTTACTCAGCAAGTCCTCGGCCTAAGATGTTGTACAATGGAACTCAAAACTACAGCCCGGATCAATATGACCCCTTCTATGCGGTATATGATGAAGACGGTGAATTGTATAAAGATACAGGTAATACACGTTTTAGTGGAGTATATTTCTTATTATGACAAAATATTACTTTATTTTTTTCTGCCTAATAATTGCGAATAAAGAATAGCGTAAAATTATACTATTAATAATATGTAATCTTTTGCAAATATAATGTAACCGTAAACTTTAAGAATGTTGCATGCCAAATATTACTTTGAAATTATATGTTTTTTGGGATTTAAACCATCCGAATTAAAAAGAAACTAATCATATTACTTTCAAACCATTCCTCTAAAATTCAATCTGTACTAAATGGAAATATTCAAATAATTTACTTACGTTACTAAAGATTAAGAAAAAAGGAAATATTATTACAGGTACCCTATACAAAGTTTCTTGCTAATATTCAATTATTAAACTTTATATTAATTTAAACTGAATTATCGATATATTCAACAGTGTAATACTTTATCGTATTAAAATATTACGCAAATTCATGCAAATATGAACATCAACTTTTGCTTGTTATTGATCAAAAGGTATCGGAATTTATTGATCTTGCCTTGTATTTACACATCTGGACATTTTTCAATTATTACTTAAAATAAATAATTGATTTTAATTTAAGAAGGTGGTCTGTGTAAGTAATAAACTGATTCTTGACATTCTTTTTGGGCATCCTACTTTTTTCACCCACTACCCCTAATCTAATCATTCACATAACATACTAACGGGTGTTAGCAGAGTACGTTCAGCAATATAACACGGCTTCGATTCGCCCAGCTGTGCAACAGACGTATCGAGGTACCCCTCCCCCCGCAAGAAGGCCCGTCGAGACCTACACACCGAGACCATCACCTGATGATTACGATGATGAACTAATTCAACCCCAGGTAAGTTTAATATATGTAATTATAATTATTATGAGTACACATTCGTGCATTATATATTATACTATTCTGACACCGCGCATACTCCTGATACCTTCAAGATAGCGATATTGGTTGATTAATCTTAAATGTTCTTTGAATAAACTGACTATAAATTTTATTTTCTGGCAATGATTTTGACAGTAATTTAATTTATTTTTAGTCACCATTTTTTTTTTTCTGAAACCGAAACTCATGTTCTATACGCGTAAATATAGAATTTAGTCAAGAATTGTTTGTGTTTTCTAAGTAAAATATGTGTGTATTTACAAAAAAAAAAAGTAAATGTGTATTTAATCAGTCATTTAATTCCCATAACATAAGCTCTGCTTAGCTTGGGGCTGGATGGCGTTGTGTCTGGGAGGGGTCCGGATGGCGTAAGAAAGCGGTTCCTGGATCCCTCCCGTCTCAGGCGCAGAGTGGCACACCGTGGTGGTTTAGTGGGTAGTCTGACGAGTCAGTCAGGAGTCCCACACAAAGCGAACCCCCTGTGCCCGCAGGGGGAGAGCGAAGTGCGTAAAGGAAATCCACCACGTCAAAAAAAAAAATGGATGGCGTTGTGTCCGATGTCCGAAAATAGTTATTTATCTATTGTTTATTAATTCATTTTATTTTTTTGTAAGCCCTATATTATTAAAAAAACAGAGAAGTTTTAACTGAGTATTACTCATTTTGTAACAATTAGAATGAATTTTAATAACACAAACTATGTTATTTCAGATAAATAACCAGAACCAGTATCAGACACCAATTCGTCATTCGACTAGGTAAGTTTTTTGTTTATGTAAAGTATTGTGGAGTAATTAATGATGTTTTAGTTATTAATGCTAAAAGTAAAATCAGTAACCATTAACAAATCAAAATTGCCTACAATTTAGGGGCGAAGGTAATGAATTGGGTTATGATCACAATCCAAACAGCGTGAGGACGACTGTGTATGAAGCAACTACCTTAAGCACCACTCCTCCTACTACTACTACTACTACTACTACGACTAGCACGAGCACGACCACACAACGCTCTACTACAGCACCCTACACTGAGGCTATGATTCCGTCTCGATACACACCAAGGTACTACAAAAGAATGAAAATTAAATGTAAACTCATCCCAGCTTTGATCACTTTCAGAACTCATTAACATTTAAAAATAATCACCTAATAGTATCAATCAAACATCATTTTCATTTCACAACCTTTCTATTGTGATTAAACCAAAACATTTGACTAATAACTAAACATTTAGTTAATTGCATCCGTAAAAAGTTTGTTTTAAAATTTTACTTAAATTATTCTATAGTATGTTTCCTTTTTCTTTAATCTTCTGTAAGATCTTCTTGATAAAGTTCATTACGCTTTTGTAGTATCTTTTCCAAAGTAATAATTTAAAGAAGTATTCTTAGTTTTTCACTAACTAAACTAAATTCTATACCGTAACTGCCTGGGTTGATCAATGTTGCTGGAATGGCAACATTGACCATATATGTATATTATATTTATTTAAGTATTACTTTTATAGAGCTTCAATTAGAAAATCTTTTTTGCTTTGTATTCAACAGATCATCCACAGATGAAAATCTTTTACCTACATCCTCTCCAAATCTTTCTGACGAGACTACTTCGTCTATACCTAATACGTTGCCCTCTGTCATAAGTTTTTCCTCCCTTGCTAAACCTTTTGAAAAGACTGACAATTCTCACAGATTAAGAGAGACTATATCAACGACTGAACAGCTTCCGACTGCGCCCAGACATACCCAAGTGACTAACAATAATAATAACGTGGAAGTGCCAAGGACCAGGTCAAATAAAAATAATAAGAAAAATGTGTCACTAACATCGGGTTTTTCAATCCGCCGTAATCAAAATCATACTGGTAATCCCTATACGTTAACTGTTTTGACACGCTCATTCGATGATTTTGAGAAAGCACGTAGGCAAAGTAGCCGTAAAACTAATATTGGTCAGGAACAATCAGATAGGTATTATTATGAGAGTAATAATAACAGTGAAGATGTTTCCATCGAGCCAGTAGTTGAATCTGACAGTACATCATACGAATCATCATCCAAGAGTTCGTTGCGTAGACAAGATTCAATCCCCGAAATTACCAATGAGGGCGATGATATTCCAGTAAATGTACGGTCTACGAGTAGGTCGCGAACAGCGAAAACTAGAATTAGAACCACCACAGCACCCTCTACATCATCAAGAAGACACTACTCTACTACACTTTCAGATCAAATGGATTTTAACCGTCCAACACCATTTTCTTTAAACAAACACGATATTGTTGATTCAACAGAGAACGTGATTAATACAGAAAAGTTAATAGATGATGGCTTGCAAAGCATTCAGGCTGAAGATTTATCAAATGTAAATCAAAATAATACTATAAATGATCTATTAGCACCCAATACACGGAGTAGATCACAATATGTATGGAGCGAACCAGCCATCTCACCCTACAAAACATTAGATAATTTACGAAACACTTACAGAACTGATAAAGACTATGATTATACGACTACACCTACATCTACGACTACTCCTACATCCACCACAAGAAAGCTATCTAGACACCGGAATCCGACTAAACAGAAACATTCGCGCCCTAAACCCGTATATTATAATTATCACTTAGAAGATGAAGTAACTGGTGATCAAACTACGGAAATATTAAACGACAAAGTTAAAAATGTAATTAAAAGTTTTTTGAATAATTTTGTTAGTTCTCCCGTATCCCGATTTGTTGAAGATGTAGCAACGACAACTACTATAAAACCTGCTATACAAGTACAAAATAATGAGGAAAAAGTCATCAACATTGGTTACCAGAAAAAGCAATTGAAGAATGTCGATGAACAAACTTTGCGATCCAAAGTAAATTTAGTTCAAATAGTTACAGAGTCACCTGAAAATGAATATATGAATCCAAATGTAGAGTCGGTTAGTTTTACTGAAGATGAAAATTATCTAAAAGACTTTACATCTACGTCTAGGGCAATGACTACCATGAGCACAACTCCTTACGCATATTCAGAGTTACCAACTCCTTCCACCAGTGATATCACAAGTATACCAAATAAGGATTCATATCGCTCTAAATTCAGTAGTTTTATTGCAACTAAACCAAAAACTGAAGGTTCGCATAAATTCCAAAAAATATTCGAAGAAAAATCATCTACTGAAAGTTTCAATCGGGCTCAATCAGCCGAATCTATTGGTGGGGACATAAAAATCACGACTGAAGCGGAAAACTCCCGACTTAGCGACATTGAAAGTGCTATAGCTTCGACGACTAGTACTACAAGAGCTACGACGATTACCAAGTCTGAATCGACGACATCGACTACTAAAAGTATACCCTTCCCGACGCGAGCCTCACGCATTAATCCCGCCATAAAGTTAGCTGCGACAAACCCTGGAGGTGGGCGCAGGAGTTACCAATCGTCGACCAAATGCTCATCAGATAACAGTCTGCAAGCGAATCCAAAATGCAACGAAATCAAATATCAGAGGTACAAATCGTCACCGGCCAGTAGCCTAAGCTATCTGAAGTTATCTCACATAAACTTATTGACGGTGGAGGATTCGTTATTAAAATGTCCTTTTATCTGCCTCGCGGGTAACTAGCATGAAGATCAATATTTTTATCCGTCAATCGTTTAATAGCACCTACATCTAAACTCTTTCGCTTAACATACTGTTTTCATTGGGGGACTTCATGTCGGTTGAGTTGAGTTTTTGAATTGTTAACTCCTGACGCAACCTTTCCATTTCCTGCACATTATTTGAGTTTTTGTGTAGTTTGTGTAATGTTTGTAGTTAAGACAAATATTTGCTTGGTTAGCAAGTTCCTCAATGTATGTAGCTTTTCGTAATCTTATTGCACCACATTGCAACTCATTATTAGTACTTAAGTGCACCCGCATTATCAAAGTACTAGAAGTATATTCGTGTTTAGGATGCTAGTGCATGTGATGTAATACTAATGATATATTTGTTATATACACGAATATTGGTATGATTTTATAAAATATCTGATTGTACACGAAAAAAACTAATAAAACATGTTTTAATGAATGACAACCTGAGTGTATCGGGAAAAAATGAATATTTTTATTATTATAATTGGTTTGAAATTGCTTTGTTTTTAAAATCACGCATACTAACTAAGATTTAAAATTTTCATCTCCATTTTAATGGGCGAATACACGTTTCAGGCCCACAAGTACACGAGGTCGCGGTTCCGCGCACTACTCCACAGGAAACGGTGATGCCCAAGCGCAACCAGCTCCGAATAGAGGAACACCTCCAACGTTAGAATTTAATACATTTATTTTCATATTTTTCATTATATCTGAACATTTTTAATTTATTTTAGTAAACTTCATAAAGCTAGTATCACACATGTCATTCATACATCTCACTTATTCACATTTATTTATAAAGACAATGCACTAAACATATTATTTTTGAGCAGTCGCAGTCGTCCGACGTTGAAGCCATCGACAGCTATCGTTTCTAAGGCTGTTGAGATCGCGGATATTTATCTACATCCTCCGAGCAGACCAGCACCTGTTTATCCGCAACCAACCCCAGACAAGACAGCCGCTAAATGCCGAAAAGACGTCTGCCAGCTACCTGATTGTTATTGTGGTGGAAAGGATATTCCTGGTACGTTTGCCTAGCCATATCCTATATATGTGAGAGAAGTAATTGAGAAACAAATGACTATAAGATTCCTTATATTATCTCTTAAATCAGTGGAAAGTCTCCCAAACTAGTTGTTTTTTTCTGAAAAGTAATTGTACTTCGTTATTAAAGCATCCCTTTCTTATACAAAGACTTATAGATGAACCAATAAACTTTAACCTTTGACGTATACTTTTTAACTCTTGTTTTTAAATGTTTGTGACTTAGGAGACTTACCTGTCCATGAAGTACCGCAAATAGTACTAATTACCTTCGACGACGCTGTAAATGATTTGAATAAAATGTATTACGAAGAAATTTTTGAACGAGGCAGAACAAACCCAAACGGTTGCCCTATAACCGGTACCTTTTACGTTTCACACGAGTGGACGGATTATAGTCAAATACAGAATCTTTACGCAGATGGTCACGAATTTGCCTCCCATACTATTTCGTAAGTCCTTAGAGCTAGATTAATTATCTGGAACTATCGGGATTTCCACGAATGTCTTTGGTTTGCCTCTTAAATAATATTTATAGCCCTTTATATATTTATATGTAATAAATATTATGTTTCCTATAATATGTTACTTTGTTTGATACTAACGATTTTTTTTATTTTCTTCCTCATCACTTCCATTGTTCTTTATACCTGGTTCTTTTTTCCTCTATCCTGGCACTATTCACACAACAACACGCACATCTCAACATCCCACCATGCAGGCGATATGCCACTGGATCAGGTACCACAAATCGTTCTTCTGACATTCGACGACTCCGTGAATGACTTAAACAAAGGACTGTACGCTGACTTGTTCGAAAAAGGACGTGTCAACCCCAACGGTTGTCCAATCAGCGCAACATTTTACGTGTCCCACGAATGGACAGATTATAGCCAAGTACAGAATCTTTACTCTGCGGGACATGAGATGGCATCACACACAGTTTCGTAAGTTTATGGACATAATGATACACCACATTTAAATTGAAATTGACATATTCAAATATTTATAATATTGTAAAGGTTTTGCTACTAATGGGTTTTCTGCATTTAAATTTCTCCTTTCTATTTATTTATATTACAGCTTTTTTTCTTTTGAAATTCTGTATATTTTTTCCGTTTCTATAATGAAGATTTTTTGAATTTAATTAGTTAAATAAAACCAATAATTTAATTTTCAACTTAAAAATTTCAGGCATAGTTTTGGAGAACAGTTCTCCCAAAAGAAATGGTACAGGGAAGTAGGTGGTCAAAGAGAAATATTGGCAGCATACGGTGGAGTTAAACTTGAGGATATTAGAGGCATGAGAGCACCTTTCCTCTCCGTTGGTGGTAATAAGATGTTCAAAATGTTATACGACGCTAACTTCACATATGATTCATCTCTTCCCGTTTACGAAAATAGACCACCAAGCTGGCCCTATACTCTGGACTACAAACTCTTCCATGATTGCATGATTCCACCTTGCCCAACAAAATCTTACCCAGGTTAGTACATATCTTTTTAATAAGGAACCCATTCATATTTTTTTATTACACTTATAAAATTTGTGTTTTAATGAGCGCAGTGAAATAATAAAGTTTTTTTTATTTTTAATGGTATTATAGTAATGGTAGATAAAATAAAATAGCTGTTAAATTATTTGATGAATATGTGACAGTATTTATGATAAACAAATTATTGTCGATAGGCAATAAATTGTGGTGTGGTACAATCGGTGTTAAGGAACACTAGATTTTATAAAACAGCAAGGGATTAATTTCATAAGTTTAAAAAAAAATTAATACCCAAATATTCAGGGTCACCACCATCGTCACCCTATCGCAATCCACTGCTGAACATAGACCTCTCCGATTGCACGACACTTAGTTCGATCCTCGGCTTCTCGGGGACAAACGAGCAAACGTATCGCCTGATGACACCTGCAACACCAGAGGCGTCACAAGTGCGTTTCTGGCCTCTGGGGGATGGGGATGAGGATGGAGGGAGGGGTTGGGGTATGGGCTTCCGGTATTCCCGGTGCACTCACGCGGTAATACACAGCGTAATCTCTGTTTTACACCGGTTTTTTGTGAGGCCGTGATCACGCTGGTCGAGCCAGCCCATGCATGCCGAAGCGTGGCTCTCTCTCAGGACTTATAAGATTCATATTCAGAGTTACAATTTTTTATGTAAAGAATTCGGGATGTTTCAGGTGTATGGGAAGTCCCTATGGTGATGTGGCAAGACTTGAACGGAGGCCGTTGCTCTATGGGTGATGCATGCGCGAATCCCCCTGAACCTGAAAATGTTTACAAAATGATATTAAAGAACTTCGATAGACATTACACCACCAACAGGTCAGTTGTAGTTCTATGGCATATTTTTATAAACTTAGTAAAATAGCCTCAATAAAAAGTCAACAACAATTTTAAACCGAAAAGGTGTCAACTTGACAGTTAAGTAACAGAGGTATCACATAAAGATGTTGTTTGAGAACTGTTTACTCGAAAGGTAGTAAACAGTTTTTTTGTAACAAAAATGTTTTTTTATTTATATTTAAAGTATCATTTCAAAGGTTTTTTATTTCAAATTTTTATACATGACATATCTTGTGATGGCAGCGTCTCTTCACAATCAATGCATACACAAAATATATTTATTTATGATCGATATTTGTCATAATCGTGAAGAAACAGAAAAATATTTTGATATGTTTTGTTTTTCAGAGCTCCTTTCGGTCTTTTCTATCACGCTGCATGGTTCACGCAACCTCACCATAAGGAAGGCTTCATCATGTTCCTGGACTTTATCAACCAAATGCCAGACGTCTGGATCGTCACCAACTGGCAAGCATTACAGTGGGTCAGAGACCCTACACCGATCAACAGACTTAATAACTTCCAGCCGTTCCAGTGCAACTATCAGGTATGATGGAAAGCTATTTACTCTGCCTGTATATTAACAATTAAAAGTAAATGCTAAACTAAATATGTGACATTTCACTATATACACTTAGTGAACCAATAGATTCAGTTATTGTTTAGAAAGAGTTTTTAAGCTTTGTTCTAAATATTTGTGTATATATTTAACCCCTTACTTTTTGCTGGAAAATACCCAAATTGTGCAAATAGTAATAAATGTTTTCTTTTCTAGGACCGGCCGAAGAAATGCAACCATCCTAAAGTATGTAACTTATGGCATAAATCAGGAGTTCGATACATGAGGACGTGTCAACCTTGTCCCGAGGTGTATCCATGGACCGGAAAATCAGGCATCAGATCTTCACGCATAGACAATGACATTGGAGAATAAGCAGCATAGTTACTATAGTAGAATAATACACCCATCCTCGAATTTACAATAAAATGAGATACATAGTTGAATCAGTATCAATGAAGGATAATAGACTTCACTTGTATTAAGAATTCACTGTAGGTAGAAATTGTTTTGCCACTAACTGAAGAGTGCCATTTAGATTTCGATGGTCACAAAGCAACATTTGATAAAAATAGAGACTCGAGGACTCGTTTAAATTAATGATGATTACGTCCCAATTGTATTGGAAACTGTGATATTAAGTGTTTTCAATCATGTTGTGCGAAGAATACGTCGATTTCATTAGTTTTACTGCATGATTTGATTGTAATAATACTCGTGCAATGTTTTTGCAATAATATTTCCTATTTCGAGTTTGATTTAGTTCATAATGCTGTTTAATATTAATTCACATATTTAATGTAGACATAATATCTTAGTAATGTCATAAAGTGATAGCCCAGATACATACTCCAATATTTATATTATTCTGGTTTCAGAATTGCATAGAATGATTACCATTTCCAGAATAATTTTAAACGAAAGCCATATTAAAATTTAGAAAATATGTTTTTCTAATCTTGCCAGCTTTGTGGTTGACACTGCCTTTTTTATAATTTGTAAATATAGGAATAGTATTAGATGATAATTTATTATTATAAGGTATATGAGTGTTTCGTACGTTCTTAGGCAATTTCTAATATTTTCTTTTTGTATTCTATCTTAAATTATTCAATTCGTATGACAACTTTTTTCTCATGTTTTCATGCCTGTAAAATAACATTGTGTAGACGTCTACCACATCGCAATTGATCCATATGTGATGTTGCACATGTCTATACAACCGTTTCGCGATTTTAGAACGTATAGAATACTTGATAAATATTTATAAGTCATTTATAGAATCTATTTCTAATCTCTCTATTCTGATGCTCTGTAAACTTATTATTTCTTAATCTGACTATGAAGATAAATTTTATAATGTTCCAGTTTTTGAGCCTCGGTCGTCTATCCCGGCTAAAGGCAGTACGCGCTTGCAATCTTTCTTATTTAAAATTGTTCATATTTAATAGGTTCTACTGTAAATATAGGTCTAGTATTTAAAATCGATAGTTTCACTTTTTTATTACTTTCGCCTAGAACAAATATCTCGGACATGACATAGCACTGAGAACTAAATGTTCAGAAATTATCATTTTGTATATGTGCATAAGTATTTATAATGCATGAGAACTGTAAAGATTTTGTTTTCAGTGCTGATAAATAAAATTTGCTATATACATAATTTTGTTTTATTTATTTTAATGGTTTTGTCGTCTTCAATTGGTTTACTCTATAAAAGGTGTGTGTATATGTAAGGTACTTGTTGAAATAATTTCATACTCAAAATGTGTTTCTAAGTATAAGAAACTACTAATTAAGTCGTTATCATATCAGTTGAAAAACCCATATTGCTTAATAAGGGCTTTTGTATTTGTATTTGTATTTCTGCTCCGAGAGATTCCCTCTAGCTTCCCCAGATTATCATACCACTAATGATAAAATATTTACTTACAAGTCACCATTAACAAAGAAAGTGGGAAAAAAACATAGGTATGCATATTATAAATGTGATTATTTCTGATTTCACTTTTTGCATATGGTAATTAAACCAGTGTTCATGAAGATATACTGGGTTAGGTAATATATACTCTCTAAGATGACTAAACTAACCTACTGACAGGATACATCTTATCATCAGCAACCCATAATGACCCACTGCTGCGGCTTGGGTCTCCTCTCACGAGAGGGTTAAGGCAATACGTCTCCACGCTGGCCAAGGGCGGGTTGGGGACTGGCAAGACAACCTTGTGGCTACGTAATCTTACCGTTGGATGTTTTTAAGTCGCCCAAAGGCCTCCGACTAAGCTTCACGACTGTTATCCTATGATAACAACCGGGACCGACTGCTTAACGTGACGTTGCTTACCCTGTTGATTGTTTCTAATCACCGAGTCCAACTGGGCTATGAGCGCCTCACATCTTATCTGATTGATGTAATTTAGTCTGGCTTGATTCCTAACTGCTCAAAAATATATGTTTCGTCATACATGAAACTTTTAGCTTCGGCACCTAAACTAATCTGTGTTTGGAAATGAATGTGGGAAAGCTCGAGTGAAGGTATATATTGGAGGATTATCAAATTTCCGCTGTCTCTTACTATCGACTTGTACAAAACCTCTTACTCTTTGTACTCATATAAATGTTAAGTAATACATCAACTCAAACAACTTTTTATACTGAACTAGGTTTTGCCCGAAGCTGCACACTCGTGTATGTTAATTATCACGACAAAAATTAACTTGTGTCCTTCTCAAAGGTCCTACCCTATAAATATCCTATCTCTACCGAAATTCATTGAAACCGTATCAGACAGACAGAGTTACTTTTGAATTCAAAATATTAGTATGGATGATTTCCGATGAAATAATGGGGTCAAATAAAATAGAAATTAATACTTTTTTAACCGACTCCAAAAAAGGATTCTCAATTCTACTGTATTCTTTTATGTTTACCAATAACTAAATATTACGCTAACCGATTTCTAAGAAAGCTTGTCCTTTCCGTGTGGTACCTTCGTCGGTTCGTTTTTATTGATTCTCTTTATTTCATGAACTTTGTCATCTATTGAAATAATTCGTTATTATTCATTATATTATATCTACATTTTTTCATCTTCAACCCAACATTTACAATTGATTAGAAGCAAATCTGAATATAAACTAGGTTGAACTTGTATTATGGCAACAATGCTATAGATAAGCATGCACACAGATAAACATATATTTCCAAATACATAGGTACATTTTATATTCCTAAGGGTTACGTAGTTATGTCGGGTCAGGAAAATATGCACACAGTGGCTTTCGTTGTTTAATTTTCTAATTTAATCATGATAACCACCAAAATATTTTGAAAGTTGTAAAAGATTACATCATCAACAGTGAAAAAAGCGTACAGTCTACTATAAAGTCAAGGCCGCGACCGTGACCACAAATGATCCGCAAAGAACATCAAAAATTAAGTTTTCAATCATAACACCTGCGTTCTGATATTTTCGTTCATTCGTCCACGGTCAAACAGAACCTATAAAAAGCCTACATGTCTACGAATGTACCATAAAGCTATTGGTAACATGAAAGGGTGGTACTTCTATTTTTTTATCTTAACATATTATGGCAGTTTCTGCCAAGAGGTTGAGTACTATCCATCTCAGTCAGTGTTGGACACATTCCACAAAGTTCATGTGAAAAGAAATATTAAAGATGATTGCTCTGATATGTTTCACACAGATTGTATAAAAAATGAAATAAGAACTGATACAAGAAAGTTTAACCAACCAAATAATGAAGATAATATAGCAGTTAAAAAGAGAGCAGTAGATACTGTTTTTCACGGATACCCAAAAACGAGAGAAGAGTTATGGAATGAACATTTTTTGGATGACACTACAGCCTTTGACCAAACTCCGTCACTTGTAAATTTATTACACAATATAACCTTGACTTATTTAAAAGATTGCACACCCGTTATCCTTTATGACAATCAAGTGAAATCCAAAGAAAGTTACTTGGTTCAAAACTTGCTGAAAGGGTTTCCAATGACATTTGTTCATGGTTACATTACGGATGAAGATAAGGTGATGGAGCCCGAGCTTTTGCAAGCTGGATCAGAATGTCTACATTACATTATTTTTCTGACTGACGTCAAAAAAAGCGCTAAAGTTTTGGGAAAACAACCAGAAAGTAAAGTTATAGTGGTAGCTCGTTCTTCCCAATGGGCTGTCCAGGAATTTTTAGCTCAGCCTGTTTCAAGAATGTTTGTGAATTTGCTTGTTATTGGCCAAAGTTTCAAAGAAGGAGATGACGCTGCTTTAGTAAGTTTAATTCTAAAATTCGACGTTATTGGGCCTACTATACGTATACACAATACAATATGGATTGTATAATAATATACTCTATTTTATCTAGGAGGCTCCTTACATATTGTACACTCATAAACTGTATACGGATGGGCTTGGTGCCAGTAAACCTGTAGTATTAAACTCATGGAGTCATGGAAAGTTTTCAAGAAATATTAACTTATTTCCACGAAAGATGACAGAGGGCTACGCTGGACATCGATTTGTGGTCGCTGCTGCTAATCAGCCGCCATTTGTTTTTAGAAGGTATTTGTTTAAATAGAAAGCTGTGGTCGAATTTTGGATGCGTTATGTATAATAGTCGACAAATAGTTGGCATACAGATCTTTGCAGAATATTAAAAATAGATCTCAACAACCTTAATAGATGTCAATACATCTTTGCTATTAAGTATTCTAGAGTATATACAATAAAACGAATTTCAACTTTTATTTTTATAAACCACTAGCTGTCGCCCGTGGCTCCGCCAGCGTATATGTCGATCCCTTAATTTAATTTGGTCCAACCACACTAAGATATTGATATTATGAATTCTACTCTACATTAATAATGCTTGCGGGTCTTCAAAACGACATTGCTATACATCTTTATATAAAATGCAGTACATTTTATATTTTATTGTATTATTGAACACCTTATATAATTTTTGTTAATATTGTTACTTACTTATATACGTAGGATTAAGTCAGACTCAGACGGTGGAAACCCTCGAATTGTATGGGACGGTATTGAAGTTCGACTTATCAAGCTGTTGGCTGAAAGAAATAACTTCTCCATTGAAATTGTTGAGCCTCAGGACTTGAGTCTCGGGTAATGAATTCTTCATAGAAGTTTTAGATTATATAACGTTTTACATAATAATGATGACATATTGTTATCAGTTCAGGTGATGCGGTGACTAAAGAGATTACTACAGGACGAGCAGACATCGGGATAGCAGGAATGTACATGACGATTGAAAGAGCTCGAGATATGGACATGTCATTTTCACATTCTCAAGATTGCGCAACATTTATTACACTCATGTCTACAGCATTACCTCGGTAGCTACTGAGAGTATTTGAAACAACATTGAATTTTGAGAACAATTTCCTAATGTGGCATTTTTTTTCTTAGGTACCGAGCAATTTTAGGACCATTTCACTGGCATGTATGGGTTGCTTTAACATTTACCTACCTTTTCGGTATGTTACCTCTTGCTTTCTCTGATAAACATACTTTGAGACATCTAATTAATAACAGCGGCGAAATAGAAAATATGTTCTGGTATGTTTTTGGTACTTTTACTAATTGTTTCACATTTCTTGGCAAAAATTCTTGGAGCAAAACAACTAAAATAACAACTCGATTACTAATCGGTAAGTGTGAATATTCTTCACAATTATTTTGAAGCTTCTATTTTTTTATATTTTTATGAAGGTTTTCTTTATCTTTGTTATCAGGTTGGTACTGGATTTTTACAATTATTATTACAAGCTGTTACACTGGTTCCATTATAGCTTTTGTAACGTTACCAGTCTTCCCAGAAACTGTGGATACAATACATCAGTTGTTAGCTGGATTTTACAGAATAGGAACTTTAGGTAAAAATGCATTTTAGTAAATAATAATATGTGCGCAATCATTGATAAACTACATTTGCAGTTGCAGATACGTATACGGATTGTGGTGTCTGGATCTGATAAAGTCCCTTAAGTTTTTTTCTTAATAATGACATGACGTTAAAACGTTAGGTAATTTTGAAAACAGGTCATGCTTCAAGTTGCACCGTGCGAATTTTTCAAATAATATTACTACCTCTTTTATGTTCCTTTTGAAGGTTATCAATTAATCGACCTGGAGTGTACATATTTATAGCTCAACGCTTTTTTTTATATTAACTGGAGATAAATGAAATAATGTGTTTGTACAGATCGCGGAGGTTGGGAAAAATGGTTTTTAAACTCATCAGATCCTTACACTAACAAATTATTGAAAAAGGTTGAATTAGTGCCTAATGTGGAAGCTGGCATTAGAAACACCACGAAAGCTTTTTTTTGGCCACATGCTTTTCTGGGATCGAAAGCCGAATTGGAATATATTGCTCAAGCAAATTTTTCGGAACCTAAGTGAGTCGGTTCTTTTATATATTTAGATTAACTTCTTTTTAAAATCTTAACAAACCTCACAGGCAACAAAGCAATTTATTATTATTAAACGAAGCATTACAATTGCATTTAACATTAGTGAATTCGGTATTTTTTCCGAAACTAATTACTATTTGTCCGATCTAGATCTAAACGAGCTGCATTACATATATCTAATGAATGTTTCGTTCTATTCGGAGTGACAATAGCGTTTCCTAACAACTCGGTATACTCTGCGAAGCTAAGTGCTGATATTAGAAGAATATTTCAAACTGGACTGGTTGATAAAATAAGCGATGAAGTGCGTTTTGAAATACAAAGAAGCCCTACGGGAAAGCTATTGGCGGTTAGTGTGTGTACCTTGTACCGTTGTTACTTTATTCATAGGTAGGTACTTTATTCATAGGTAGGTACTTTATTCATAGGTAGGTACTTTATTCATAGGTAGGTACTTTATTCATAGGTAGGTACTTTATTCATAGGTAGGTACTTTATTCATAGGTAGGTACTTTATTCATAGGTAGGTATTTGATGACGGGTCCCTAGTTGTTAGTTTCTGACCCTGACTGTTGTGCCACATTTCGTGAGGTGTTTGAATTTTTTAGTCCAATAATTTTGTTATTTAATACTATCTAATGCTAGAGTAGACTTCAATAGAGCAATGCACTAGTTGGTTGGCTCCTAAAATACTGTCAGTGCTCATATCCCAGTTGCACTCGATGATTAGAAACAATCATCGAGGGTAAGCAACGATGGCGCGGTCAGTACCTGGATGGGTGACCGCTGGTGGCATGTTACCATGAGCGTCTCCGTGATTCGGAGGTCACGTTAAGCAGTTGGTCCCGGTTGTTATCATACGATAACAGTCGTGAAGCTTAGTTGGAGGCCTTTGGGCGGCTTAAAAACATCCAACGGCAAGATTTACGTAGCTACAACGTATTCTTGCCAGTCCCCAACCCGCACTTGGCCAGCGTGGGGACGTATGGCCTTAACCCTCTCCTGAGAGGAGACCCGAGGCCAGCAGTGGGACATTATGGGTTGTTGTTTGTTTGTTTGTTTAAAATACTGTAACTAAGAATGAAGAAGCATTTGATAATGGTTTTACTTATATTGTGCAGGTCGGTACTGGAAAATTGAATATAGTATCAGCAGAAGAAAAAGGACTTACACTTGAAGACACTCAAGGTATGTTCTTACTTTTAGCAGCTGGCTTCCTTATAGCTGCTACGGCTTTACTATCAGAATGGATGGGAGGATTTACAAGAAGATGTCGATTTCATAAGAAAGTTGATATACCCAGCAGTGCTAATTCAAGAGATCAGTTAATATCTACACCTAAAAGTGACGACGGAACTGAAATAAAAATCATAGATGATAAACTACCTCCTGGTTCAAGGTCTTCGACAGCTGGTTCTACAAATACATTAGAAGGTCAAGTTATACAAGTGACTAGAGAAAGTATTGACATACATAAAAATTTTGATTCAAATAGATTCGATTCCAGAAGATCAAGCTCTGTAGATGTGGAAAGAGAAGTGAGGGAGATATTTGAAAGAGATCAGAATAGATTTCGAGTAGAGGTGGAGGCTTCGCCAGTTGAATGCAAGAGAAAGGGAACAGCTTCTAACGGTTCTTTTGGTGATCCAGTTAACAATAATTAATATTGCCATTTAATGTTCCCAACCCGCACTTGACCAGCGTGGGGACGTATGGCCTTATCCATCTCCTGAGAGGAAACCCGAGCCCAGCAATGGGACATTTTGGGTTGTTAATGATGATGATGATGATGATTTAATATCACTGCTCTTTAAGAATACTGCGTTTAACTCCTTATACACTTATATTGTATTGAAATGAGTATATCGTTTAGGTTTAGAATAAAATTCTAGAATTAGGTTGAACATGTAACAACATAATATACTGAACCCTTAACAGCACCAGTTCGCACTACTGTTATACAATATGACAATATAAAAATATATCCTGGAAATTCACAGCATTCACTCGACACCCCATTTATTTACAAGACAAGTGATATATGGACTGTGTTTTTCTTAATAAAGACTTATCAATAGAGTAAAAGTTTATTTCATTCCCTTACTTATTAATACTGGATTAGTAATTATTGTTAATATAGTCCTAGCATAGTGCAATAATTTAGGTTACCCACATACTGAAAGGTAGATAGATAATAAAAAAGATATGTGTGTTAGATTAGATATTTTATACCTTCATCAGCATTATCAGCTTCCCCAAGGAACGCCAACTATCTTGCCCCCTTGACTAAGTTGCGGGTGTTTGGCATCGATTCTCTTTCTACAATCGCTATACATCTCTATTCTCTTGTATTATTGGCTAATATTTTGTTTTGACTACGTGTCTAAGCGTTATTCCTATACATTTTCTAGTTCTCTATTAGTTTGTAGAATGCAACTTGGATAGGTTGTCACCTATCCAAGTTGCATTCTGTCCTGTCCTTCTGTACTGTCCTGACCTGTCGGTCTTAAGCAGTACGTATCCTTTAGGTGACAGATACTGTCGAAACGTGAAGAAAATGTTGTTAGTGTTTTACCTTAGGAAAGTCAACAGACTCAGTTAAACCATAATTTCTTGAAGTCTACTTTTTTGTAGCGTATATGTATTTTTTTTATAGTGTGTGTGTAATAATTTTAATGTATAAAATAGAAAAATAAAAAAGACAAAAATGACATCCAACTCTTTATTATCCTTCGAACAGTCATCAAAATAATTTATAACAATTTTCTAACACTGTCGATAAACATTAATATTTCATTCAGCCACTGAGATGTTTTCATTCACCATACAATTATAATACACAGGGCAGAAATTGCTGCCTCGACACAGTTACAGCGCCGCAAGGCCTATTATAATGCAATATTTGGCCCGGCCTAATCTTAAAAAATAATTATACAATTATGACTTACATTCCCGAGCCGCACATCCGGAATACCGTCGGCGACTTCGCATCATTATCAGTAAAAATATCGATAAAATACAACAGGTTTTGTATTCTTTGTAAAATTCAAACGAAAATATACCTAATACCTACCTAAGCATTTTGTTATATATGTATTGCACAACGGGTGTTATGAGAGAAATTAATGTGAAATTAATTTGAGTATTCAATAAGGATATGTATTTATATTCCTATATTCTATTTGGATTGTTCACTATATACTGTGGTGCAATAGCAAAAAAGACTAAAAAGGAAACAAAACACATAGACTACTGTGAAGTAATATAGAATAATTTCTATTAATGTACTTAACACTACGTACCTTTTAAATGCATTGAACTAGATTACAAATTAATTCAACAAGCCCTTTGCTATTGTCACACAGCAAGATAAAATACAGGTAAACACATATTACCAAAGTACATATAAAAAAACAAACAAACTTCTTTTTACAACAACACACAACGCGGTTGTGCGTCAAAATGAACAATTATATTTATATATTTATTATTTAATAATTAAACTTGAACTCATTCCCGATAGCAAAGCTCACAACCTCGGGAATTATGCTCCCAATACCAGCTTAACTGTCGTTATATTTATACAATATATGTTTGCAAGCGATAAAACAAACGTCTGATATTTTATCACTACACGCAAATACAAAGGAAACTTCACTTAATGTAAACATTTCATCCGATAACAACATGTTTGTGCAAAATTACTTTAATTATTTGGCTATGGGTTTTGACCAATGCGCCTCCGTGATAGGTATATAGGTAACAGCAATTGTGTTCAATACTGTACAATGCAACACTTAACATTTATTACATTATACCACCATTTTATAACTGACAAGTAGAAATTAGTGTAACAAGAAACAAGGGTTTCGCATCATCGCCGAACATATTGAGCAAATTTTAATACAAAACACATCGACGCTTTCAGAGAAAGGAATTATTAGGAACGAACGACCGAGAACAGATTAACGCAATGTAGAATCACAATATAGGACCCGCAAATTTTTACGCGAGAGACAAGCACTCACAAACAATTAAAGCGTTACAATTATGATGAAATTTCAATACTAAACACCGCGAGCCTAACGCATCAACAACGAAAGCGGGTCCAGGGATTAACAGTGTAGGTAATTATATCACATCAACAATGTATGTCTAACATTCAAGGTGTACTTACATGATTTTTATAATAACTCCCTAAATGGGTTAACATTTATTATGCTCCGGTAATAAAATATTAATTCGTTAAAACTAACCGTGTACTTATTTTACAATGCGAAAATACATTTTTTATTTATTTATATGCGTTCAGACTTTTGAACTCCACTTCTAGTTCATTCCCTGTACAAATTTAACAAATGTACATTTAACATTTTGTTATTGTGATTTGAAGGTTTACTCTAACAATAATTTATGTTGAAAATTTGTTCGTTATCCTAAAGACTATAAAAAATTACAATTACACTTAGACAGTTTGACTGGCAAATGTGTACAGAGATAAAACATTGCTGCGACCGTAATATGTAAGGGCTCGCACAGACATTAGACAAGAGAAATTCTTAACAAAATCGGAACCTTTCTTTACGGTAGCTTATACAGTCATTACGATGCGTCAATAGTCAGTTCGAGACCTTATTTATAAAAGCATTACACCAGGAGATGAAGCAAAAGAATGCGGGATCAAAGTTAGGCGAATAACATGACAAGAATATATTTAGCTAGAGGTAAAATCCCACATTCTTTTGTCATTTTTATAAATATATATGTATATAAATATATGTAACTAATGCGGTCTCAACAATTCAACATCTTTTAGTGACTTAGAGTTACCAGGATGTGAATATTAAAGCAAAATATTACATACAAAATTTTGGTACAAAATGGTACATTTAGGCACTGTGAGTAAGGCATCTACAGTGAGAAGATATGAGAGGAAGGGAGGGTCAAAGGGTTTGAAACTACTATGAACCTCTTCCAACAAGTCCCATGTAAGTTTGAGAAGACGACACATCTAAAAGAAGCAGGACGATAAATAAAATATTATGAACCTTGGACGACACAAATGTACAGTTTTTAGAAAATATCTTCTAAAAATAGGGCGGATTGTGATATAGTGCATACTTTAGTGTAAATACTTTAAAATATATTTTGTATGTGCTCTTAAAGCTGACTTGTATGTATATTGTTCATGGTTACAATATCTACTAAGTGGTAAATAAAACAAACTTCAGATCACATTAACAAAATAAAATGTACTATTAACAAGGTTGATCCATACATTTTTGTTACCGATTATAGCCACTAAATAAACCTACACATACTTAACAAGTAATTACATATGATATTCAAAATTGACTCGATAATATTTTGGTCTCCAACGAGATACGACCATACATACATACATATTAAACAAACTTCTTAGTACACATAATAATCGAAGCATAGTGTCAAAATTAAAAGGACATTTTTGAGTATTCCTTTTCCGAATATTGTACCAGTTGATGTGCTAACTATAGCATAAAGCAAAATTCAGAAAAAGAAGAACCATTCTAAGTAAGTTCTGTATATCCGATAGTTAATATCTATGTGAAGAAATTTCAGAGTTCTACAATGTATGATATAAACGGTGTTTACTTACAAAACTGCTTAGAGTGCAAGTGTTATCATAAGAAATTTTAAAGCTTCGTGTGGTACCATTATATACTCATCTCTATCTAAACATTACCTACTTACACAACATTCGTTCCTAACGGGACGTGTATACATATTATGTAAATATCATTATGATTCTCATGTATAAATATGTCAATAGATAAAGTACATTTTACAATACATCATTTATTATCTTCTGTGATGACACTACGACTACTATTATACAGATTCAAGTTCGGATGTCACACTATTATAATATTTTTTTAAATGGCACAAAAAAACTTTTTAAAACACTAACACAAAAAGTCAACAGTCATTTTGTTTATAAGTCTTACTCGCACTTTCACACAATGTCGCATTGTGTTGTGTCCATCGCGCACTTCGCACTTCACCAACAGCTCCGTCCGACCGCTTCTTAGCATCGCACTCAACTTCAAATATTAGTGCAGATTTAATGTTACACTTTACTAATCTTTAAATTGACTAACTTTAAGCTAAACAGACAATGGCACGGATTGCACATACAATGTCGTTATTTACAAGGGAATTAGATATCTATCTACAAGTACTTTAAGTTCAAAGTAGATCTGATGGGTTGCCGCTATTCTGTATTGTACTTAATTTTAACATTTAATCTTAATCTTTAGTACTCAAGTGTGCATACAATAATTAATTACGTATTTATAGAAGGGTTGTGTAGAGTTGAACATTCAATATAGACCTCGTGTGAGGTTTACGAAACTATAGTACAGGGCCATGACGCTGATGATTTTAAAAGTAGAAGAAAGTTGAATGACCGTGCCATGAAAAAGCACCGTATATATGGATGCACCTTTCCTTATCAGACTTTTGGTGATAAGATTAGCACTGTGGCGCTATCGAGGGTAGAAGTTGTCATCGGGGACGGTGACGAAGCTCGATAGGTCTCACGTGGGTGGCCTGGCCTCTCGTTTAGCAGTGCGGGTGCAGGGGCCTCGGATACGAGCCGAAGGCCTCGCAGCCTAGCTATGTGGCCCAGCCTTCGATCCGCGGTCGCTTAGTGTGCGGCTGCTCATAGTCCAGCGGCACGTTGGAGTGCCTCATGTCCTGGCCAGCCGGCGAGCCCATGTTACTCGATGACACTGAACCTGCAAAATTGGAGTACACTATGATTTTAATGTTATTGGATTGTTAATTTCTGGGTACTTAGTATTGATAACTCTTAAAATAGGTTTAATTAAAGTTAGTTTTACGTTATTTCAACATGTTTTATAATTAACTTTGTAATTTTAATAAATATATACATATTAAATGTGATACCATATCTATTTATTAGTTTTCTATCCCTTACTTAAAAAAAAACAAATGCGCTTTGAATACTAAAGGTAATTAAAAGATCGTTGAAATGTTTTATCATGTCTTTTGTAAACGCTAGCGATTATTATCATTTATCATAGATCTCACCAATAAAATCTTTACCAAATGCTAAATAATCTAATATTTAAAATATTATTTTATATACCAAATTAAATAATTAGTTTATAAATGCGGTCTAGGTCATTATGTAATATGTTTACCTTCAACTACATAATAATTAGATGCAAATTTTATAATGTTCTGTATAATGATAATCAGGCCAGTTTTTTACAGCAAGTTTTACAAAAAATAATAAAGCTGTTCTTAAAATCTCATTTTGTGTTTTAAAATCAAATTATGATCAAAAATGTATGGAAGTTTGTTAAAGATACGAGTTGAAATATTTTAAAATGGGGGTCCTAGAATTAACATAAATTTGATGACCATTCTTCATCCATTTCAAGTTATGGTTATTTTAAATTTTCACTGGAATAAGTTTACGTTTAATACCATTATATAATACCATTAAGTTATTGCGAACTTCAGATATCTATAAATGCTTGCTTTAGCTAACTGGCTATCATCTTATAAACTTTGTTGTATTTAGCAGTACGATAGTCATTTTATGGCATATATATAATATATAATAAATGAATTGACCTAGCATCTAGAAACCTTGACATGCATTAATATTAAATTTACGTATTCCATATACTAAATATGAATGTCCGAACGATGAGATCAAATTAAGGTAATTACTAATAATTAGAATTAACACTGTTTCGAAAAATTATAGTTTTTTAAAGTAAAGTCAGTATCTATCTATATCAGTATCACGTTATGCCATTAACAGATCATTGATTTCGGTTAAAACAACAGAATATATGATGGCCATACTCAAGTATCATTATTAAATCATCAATTAATTAATTAAAATCTTTCCATTTCATATTAAGAGACAGATGTATATATGCAGTCACATCATAAATAACAGAAACAACAAATATTATGTTAAGCCATCGGTGGGCCCTGACATTGATCCGGCAAATATCCAGTAGTGGACTAGTAAAGACTATAGATGCTAGTTTGATCGCATCGCGTAATGTTGAGGTACGGAACAACGAATTTTTATATCGATAAACATAGCGTCGAATATCGATTGGTTGTTCTGCGATTGCTTACAACGAGTTCGCCGGCGGGCGTGCTTCTATATATATATATACATACACATATAAACTACACTAATACCACGATGGCCAATCATCTAATGTTTGTTACAAGTATTCTTTTTCTTTGCAGACCTTATATTTTTAATTCGTCACTACATGGTTCGATGTATATACGTATATATATATATATATATATATGAGTTTGCCTAATACCCTACTCTGCCGGATGAAAAGCATAAGCATCTGAATCAATCTAGGAGTTTCCAATAATTATCAAGATTAGATCTAAAAGTCATAAACCATAATAGATACTGACCATCTATAGCTCCTGAGAGATGTGCAGGCTGTGGTTGAGGAGGCGGCGCACGATGCGGCATATGTTCAGGGCGCGGCGGCGAGACGGGTTCTGCTTTGATTTTCACGTTGCTTGGCGATGCTGCTGGAGGAGGTGTGCCACCTCCGCCCAGTACTGGCAGGCTGCTACTGTTGACAGAATAGGTCCTTCAGTTTAGTGGCAGTGTAAAATCTACTCTAGGTTCTTGTTTCCTACTGTAAGATCTTGGATTAGGGCATTTTATATACTCCTAGTTAGGAAAGAAACGTATTAGCTTTAATCTACCTAAAGAAATAAAGAATACAATTGTTATTGAGAACAATCATAAAAATCTTTTAAGGTTGCAGATACTTATAATATAGGTACAAACAACCAGTTACCATCTTCTAAATTCGTCTTCAGGTTTCAAAAAATTAAAAATAAGATTTGTTTTACTTTTGTATTAAGTGTGAATTTAAAATTTATACAGGCCATAAAGAATTTAAATTAGAAGAGTTCTATTGCAGAGATATGAAAAATAATTTTACGTGCATCAAACTTCATTTAAAAGCTAATTAATTTACATATAATTTACTCTACAGTCTATTAAATATATACCTAATGTTTATTACTTTAATCATGAAATTCCTACGCATAGTTTATATGTGGATCATTTTAGAATTAAATGTTTAATTCAAGAACTCAAATAAACATGCAAAACTAGGTAGTTAGAAACAGATAAGTTGCAATTTATGGGCTCACTCGTGTGAAACAGTTCAAAAGTCTAACATTTGCTCCTTATGTTGTCTTAATTTCGTAGCTACGTGGGAAACTGAGTTGTCATTGAAACTGGATGTTGATGCTGATTGGCACATTACTCGATTATGAAAAATATAGCGAGGGTTCTTCTAATAGCCAGTTAGAAGATTCCTCGCCAGCGGTGGGACAACTGCCTAACGTTTGTAGAACGTCAACTTTGTGAAGGGGTTCAGATTGCATTTGCATTGTTAAACTCTGCTAAGGGGTATTAACGATAGACTTTCGTTATTTAAGTTAGAAAAGTTATTTAACATAAAAATTGGAGATATTGGGATAAAAGTAATAAATACAGTCGGGGTCACACAGAAGGCATAAATATGTAAAATTAATTCAAATTAATATCGGATGTACTCATAAATATTTTATACTATTTATTTCCTCTGTTAAAATATTAGAGTATCTTGCTTCTATTAGATATGATTTCTTATCAAACTGACTCAACAGTTATGTTCTTAAGGCATTATTTTAAAAGGTAAGTAGGTACTTTAAATACAATAATTTACAAAATAAGAGCTAAATAACGTCATCTCACAATAGGAACATTGATGCAGCTACTTTTAATTATATTTTTAAGTGAAAGGGAATAATTACCATCGGGGATCAGAAAATCATCACTAATTTTATAATCATGCTCGATAGCTCCGATAGCCGTGATCGTCTAGTGGTTAGGACCCTACGTTGTGGCCGTAGTAACCCAGGTTTGAATCCTGGTCACGGCAGTGATATCACTGTCGCGGCGGAGAATATTTTTTGAAGAAATCTTTTGTATAATGACGATAAATCAAACTGATATGACATGATTTGTGATCGATTTGTTCTGAATTTCAAAATGATTTAGTTCACAAATATTCTTGTTTGTTTAAAAAAGATTTATAATTTTAATATCTAGTATTTTTGAAGACTATCTTTTAACAATATACGAAATGTTATTTTAGTTTGAGAACAAGCGTCTAAAACTTTATTTTTTGGTTTCAGTGAACTGTTCCAAAAATAAATATTTAAGGACGCCATCTGTTATGATCTACAGAAACTTTTTAGCTGCTTAAATTCGATTTATAACGAGGACATTAAAGTGGAACGGTAACGAATACTTTGATATGTTACTTTCACAACTGGTTGGAGTTAAGTCGACGATTGCTTTACTGTTATGATCACTTGAACTGGCAGTCATAGTGGTCTGCTAATTAGAACGATGCGGTCTGTGGCCCAGGTTCGAATCCAGGTTGGACTTAAAGATTTATAATATATTATTATGTTATAGTATATTGTATGGTTTCTTTTATAGTATTAGCTTTATTTTTTTAGATTTAAAGTTCTTATTGTAACTTCTGAGAAATATTAAGAGACAATGTCATTTTTGTTTTGTATGGTTGTTAATGTAAAGACACTAAAAATAATCAAACAAATTTTGTATTTCTCATAAGTTTCATTCTCCCTTTTTGAGTTACGTATATCATCATTTTCCTAGCCTTTGTTATTCTCAAGATTTGGGGTCGGCTACTAGTTTAACCAGTTTTACCTGAATATCAGTTTTTCCACGGACCTTCGCTAGTCTGAGGGTGAATTGAATTCAGAGGTTGAACTAGTTGTGAGTATATTGAGCACTGACTTCCCAATAACGATTGCTACAGATATACATGACAACCGGGACCGACGGCTTAACATGCTCTCCGAGGCACGGGCGGAAAACACCGCCATATTCCATACTCCGGGCTGCTATTAAGAATTTCTTGTAAGAAAAACCCAACAGCAGTCAGACCCGGGAATCTACCCTGAAACCTCTTGATTGGCAGTCACTTACGCTCACCATTAGACCAACGTGGCAGTTTTGAGTTACATATCCTACTAATATTATAAACGCGAAAGTTTGTAAGTGTGGATGGCTGTTTGTTACTCTTTCACGTAAAGGTTACTGAATGGATTTTAATAAAACTTTACAATAATAAAGCTGTACAAGCTCGCAATAAAATAGGCTACAATTTATAAAGATACAATTCTCACAATATCTTAGTACCGCGGGTAACACCGCGGGGTTAAGGTAGTATGTTCATACTAATATTATAAAGAGGTAAAGTTTCAGACAATCAGGAGGTACATAATCTCTGGATCTGCTGAACTGATTTTGAAAAATCTTGCTTCAATAGTAAGCCACATTATTTATGAATGTCGTAAGCTATCTGTCAATTTGAAAAAATATTACAGCGATATCCGTCATAGACGCGGGCGGAACCGTGGGCAAGTGCTACTTTTTTTTTATATAATCAGACGATTTACATACAGCAAACAAAAATATATTTCTTTTTAATCGAATCAAATTAAAACGCAATGAAGCGACATGTTTTTATGTAATTTGATACACTAGACCTCCGGGAATACATTCTGTGGTGAATGAGACCGGATCCAAGCAGTATTTAGATGCGTTACATGGCATATTTAACCGATACGTCCTTAGCGACACAAAATCACTTTTGGAGTTGTGCAACTCATGCAGTGTAAATTCACAACAGAGTTTAAGTAGGAACGTATATTTTCTATTCAAATTTAAAACCAGCGAACTGGAAAATAACCTCCATCCAAGAGTCACGTTGGTAGTTCTACGTAACTTAGTTTGTCTTTTTGTTAATCCTTTATACATATATGTACTAATATAAATATTTTTACTTCTATTACAAATTTGAATTAAATAAACATTGAAATATATTACTCAATTGACTATATTTTTCAATTAACTATATTTTTGTGGCGCCAATTGAGGCGCTCATAGCCTAGTTGCACTCGGTGATCAGAAACAATCAACGAGGGTAAGCAATGACAGCGCGGTCAGTATCTGGTAGGTGACCACTGGTGGCATGATACCATGAGCGTCTCCGTAGATGATTCGGCGATCACGTTAAGCAGTCGGTCCTGGTTGTTATCATAGTATAACCGTCGCAATACTTAGTTGGACGCCTTCGGACGACTTAAAAACATCCAACGGCAAGATACGTAGACACACCGTATTCTTGCCAGTCTCCAAGCCGCACTTGGCCAGCGTGGGGACGTATGGCCTCAACCATCTCCTGAGAGGAGACCCGAACCCAGCAGTGGGACATTATGGGATGTTGATGATGAAAATTTTATTAAGGTGTCGGCTATCCTATTACATTGTTAAACAATATGAACTAGCCTGGTAGAACACACATCTTCTAATCAATATTGTATTGCAAAATCGAGTTTTTTATACCAATTCGATAAGGCAATCTGTAAACTCGTGCCGATGGCTTTCGCTTGATCACGATAGGCGATAGTTCTTATAAAAATGTGAATAATTTATAAAAAATGGTTATGTTTCCAATTGCTTTATAACTACTTCATACTTGAAGCGAGAAGCCACATTACATTTTTTTTTATCATTCATATTATTCGTGTTTTTTGGTTAGTTATTTCTGTTGTTGTTTTTTCTTTTTTTAACAAATCGCTCCACAATACATACGAACATCGAAGACATTAGCATTTAAATTTACACAACAAATGTTTTCTTAGATCAAAAGTAATATAATGTTATAAATTAAAATATTGCCTGTAACATGTTTGACCTCATTTCTTACCAACATAAGTGCTATCACAAAAAAGAAAATGCACAATTCGCTTAAAAAATTGTTTTGTCTAAACTAAATTTAAACAGAATTAATTGCTCTTTCGTTCCGCAATTTAAACACTCTTGAGTGTACCTAGTGCTACAGTGAATTGTTATACAACACTTTTTAAAGAGATTGTTGTTTTCAACCAACTTTTCATCGGTTCCGATAGCCGTGATCGTCTAGTGGTTAGGACCCTACGTTGTGGCCGTAGTAACCCAGGTTCGAATCCTGGTCACGGCAGTGATATCACTGTCACGGCGGAACTATTATTTTTGGGTTTATTACACATTACAAACTGTATTTTAAAGTCGCTAATCAATGTTAATTACTACATTAGCTACTAATGGTAACCACGTGCAGCCCTAGAAATATAACTAAGCTAATATATTATCAAGACTAGTATATATTAGTAAAAATATAAATTTTAATCTATGGTTAATAGCACTTACTAGAAGATTCGATCAACTAATTTTAAATTTAACAAACAAACATTATTTAATATGGATTTTCACTTTTTAAAGTTTCATATTTTGAGTCATGGTTCTAATTTTAAATGTAACGTTCGTTAATATATTTAGTGCTATATTATTTCAAGAAGTTTTTTTTATTATATCTAGTTAAAACTGGACAAAGTTTTTTTTTTTTTTTTAATGTAACTGATTAAATACTGTCATTGATACGCAGGATATTTTTTTCTTTTTAGAGACAACTTTTAGCTATCAAAATACACACTAATACTCTTTAAAAGTAAATAATGACCATTTTTTAGCTTATCTATGGTTAACTTTGGAGATATTTTATTGAAAATGGCCCTTGGAATATTCTTCAAATTTGAAACTCAAAATCATGTTCAAAATACCTGAAAATTTGTATCATTTTGTAAAATAAAAAAAAGGATGATAAAGTTGATCATATCTTCTATCTAAACTACATAAAAAGATAATATGAGTGTGATCACAGACATGTACCTGTTGTGCTGGAGCGTCTGCAGCTGATGCGCGCCCCACGTCAATCCGATGCCCATGTCCGAGTTAATGCTGAAGTCCTGTGGTCCGAAATTGCCGAGTCCAGAATAGCTTAGCGGTGTCTGGAAATCACAGAATACAACCATTTAGCCGTAGAGAATTAAGATACACACCATTAAACTGAATTAATACATTATTTTTAATCTTAAAGGCAATAAATCTTACTTATTTTTAAGTATTTTTTCAGTGTAATATTAATGTTTCATCAAATAAATTAACGGAGACAAGAAAAGTATCAGAAGTACTCGTGTATCTCTTAAATTAAGTATACAAATTCGTATCAAAGAGGACGACTAGTTGTCAAAGAAAGCAAATCCTTTAAAAGATGCACATGATTAAATATTCTATTAATTCTGTAAAACTTACTTCTCCAGTATAAGAAATATCATCCTGTGGCGGCGGCATAGAGCTTGGTATGACGACGCGCAGGTTGTTATGTCGCGGTGAATGATGCGGTGGCGCAGCATGAGCATGCGCTTTGTGGGCATGACGATGTGGCGACGGGGCAGGTCCGGGTGACGGAGACGGTGTGCAGCCAGCGTCCAATGGAGATCCTGAACCGGTATAACCGTTTGACATCTCGAGCATTCCGCCGCTTGGGTACACTGGAAATGAACAGTATTAATTAATCGTCAACATTACGTCTACCTCGGTGGTGTAGTGGTAGCGAATGCAACTGGTGTGCTTAAAGACCTAGGGTTCGATTCAAGGGTCTAGGTAGCGTATGCAATTATCTGTTTCATAGTTTGGTTGTTTCCTATGTATAACATGTATTCATCAGTTCTCTAATACCCCTAACTAAGCAAAGCTATGGAGCTCTGCCTAGTTTGGGACTAGATAGAGTTGTGTGTCAATTGTCCAAAATATTATGATTAAATATTGTTATCACAGAAACTTAAACATAATCTAAAATATCATTAATGCATTTATGAAGTCGACTTTATCATTTTCTAATTTCTAATTTGTAAACCCTTGAATGTTGAAATCTTAATCCATATTTATCAGAAAGTAAAAAATACATTGGATCTACTGATAAAACTCTCTAAAAAATTAAATAAAATGCTTTAATTGCATTGGTTACTTATGTGTATGGTAAGAAATATAAACAATAAAACTACATAAGTACCTGAATCGGTTTCCGAAGATGAGGGCCGTGGACTGATAGAGGTATGCATCTGAGGACTAGCTTGCAACAGTGACTGATCATAGTTTCCGACAGGGACGCTAACGGGTAAGTTGTAGTTGCCTCCAGTCACGCCAACGCTAACGCGACTGCCGTTTAATTGGTTCCTTTGCATCATCATTTGAAATTCTTCATCGATTTTAGAGTATTTGGCTTCGGTCCTTGGAGTCAGATTGTATTCAGGCTCTGCTTCGGGGCTGTCAGGTGACATCACTCCGTTCTTATGCTCTTTCTTCGTTAGTGCCTGTAAGTGTCAGCGAGAACAGCTCAGGTGGCTTGACGAGCCAAACTTATATATACTCTACTGTATTAATCTTGCATGCATTAAACGCCAGTTAAATTATTAGATTACACCCTCTGTACACACCATTAGCGTTATCAGCGACAATCTCATTAAACTTAATAGCAAAAATTTGATTTGAATAGATTTTATCACGTCAGTATGTAGTGGAGGGTTCAAAATTAAAACTGTGCTTAAAACAATACTACAGTGTAACTAAGTAATTGTACGTGAACTTTTTAGCGTACATATGTGTGGTGTCGAACGCAATGATGCAACACTGACTTTACCCTTGTATCAAAACATCGGAGTCAGGTAGGCGCGGTTAATTCAAATAAACACAAATATATTTACAAAACCCATGCTGGTACAGGAAAAAATAACATAAATATTTGGGGTGTCTAGTCATAAACTGTTAGTATAAAACTGGGTGTCTGGTGTTTTGTACTTTATCTTTTTTTCTAACAGGAAATAAACATGCTTCTTTATTGGCTGTGTTTGTCTATTTTATGTGTATATAATCGTGTTATATCGTTTACACAAGGTCTTTTGGAACGAGATCTACATTTATAATCTAGAGGTGTCCAACAAAGTCAATTCGTTCTCTAGCACTGTTTTAGTAACAAATGTATGCATTAGGTATTGTGTGTAAGTACAAAGCACGCGGTTAATGGGATAAGTCAATTTTGCATGGACATTGCATTGCGATCACTGGCACACAGATGACGCCGTACTTAATGTACCTCGATGATGTTGCGGTTGGTCAGCGACTCGTGGGGTTCGTTGTATTCCGTGTATTTTAAGAGAACCTGCAATAGAAAAATAAAAAATAAGTATACTACTAACATTTTAAATATAACAATTGTGAAGAAGGACGTTTCTTACTATTTTAGGCAAAAATAGCTGAACAGACATGGATGAAATTTAGCATAGAAATAGATTACAGTCTGGAATAATATATGGGCTACTTTTTTTACCGAAAAACTTAGTACTGGTAGAACGGGCAAGAAACAATAGTCAGGCAACAACTGCGGCTAACACCGCGGGACACAAAGCTAGTAGTAAATAATTACTGGCTAAAATTTTAGTCCTAAATAAGCAATAAGAAGCCTTTCTATTAACGTTATCCGAGAACCGAAATAAGGAATCAGATGACAAAAATGTGAAAAAAATATGGCATTATATGGAAAAATTTCGGGAAGGAATGCAAAAGTAAAGTTAGCTAATTATAATTGTTTGACGGGTAGTTATGCACCCCCAGCCTTGCCAGATGCCAATCAGTAGGTTCTTCTAATATGTAAACTTGGGGGCAAACGAACAGACGTATTGCCTGATGGTAAGCGATTACCGCCGCCTATTATTATACCCGCAACACCAGAGGCGTCACAAGCGCGTCGCCGTTCTTTGGATGATGGGGAGGGAATAAAGGGTTGGGAAAAATGGGCCTCCAGTATCCTCGCTCACTCGGTGAAAAATAGCGCAGGCGCTGTTTCACACAGGTTTTCTGTGAGGTCGAGGTATAACTCCGGTCTAGCCGGCCCATTCGTGCCTAAGCATGGCTCTCCCATGAGTACATAAAGTATTTCTAATTACCATACATTAGTATTATAACCAGATTAATACGTACATTCATGATTTTGTTTCGTTAAATTCGGAATAATGAATAAAAAATAAATTAAATGAATAATATATTAAGTAATAAATTTATTTACGTTTCATGTAAATATTCATAGAAATTACCAGTACCAAAATAGACTTCGTTTTAAAACAATGAATTACAACAAATCGTAATAGTTTTAAGATATTCCGCTTTACATTTCCGCTTAACGACATTATTATAAAAAGAAATACTATGTCTGTGGCTATTATTTTTTAAATATTTAGAGAGTATACATTAGCCACTAATTTTAATAATGTGCGCTTTGTAGTAAACTGGTACGAAAAATATATTATATGTATATTTAACAATTAGGCAACAAAACATTTTCGATTTTCCAATATCATTTTTTTCAACCAAGAAATCAAAAGATTCAGTAGGTATGTTCATTCAAAAGAGCCATGTCTTATACAAATAGGTTTCAGAATGAAAGATACTCATTATAAAATGAAATTATTGTAAAATATTTATACACGAATAATTTATAACACCGGACGATGAGTAAGTTAATGATAATTGCAAAAGTTGATAATAATGTATGAATTCAAAAGGGAGTAAAGACATATGAAAAGTGAAAATTTGAACATCTGATATTGTACCTTAAAAACGTTGATTTTTTTATATCTACATAACAAATTTGAATATCTCAGAATATCACCAAGTAACAGTAGTAGACCATTTAACAGAACTGCGTGATCCATAAATGTGGTTTATTCAGTGAGTGTCGGCTGTGAATAAACTATAAAAAATATGCAAATAACCAGGTCGAGTTGTTATTGCAGGGTTGTATTAAAATATAAAGCCTTGTATTACGAGCAAAATGTGCTAAGCGTCTAACTATAAAACCCGGAGACAGGTTGAGGTACAATTTTAAAATATGTTTCAAAGAAACTATATTTTTCTAAACTTTTATCGTAAGCCGTGAAATTTATCGAACAAAACTTGGAAAACAACTAAAAGACGTTACAAATCAGAGAAACGAAGGAAAAGGGAATATGGAGGTATATTTAATTCCTCAAAATATACGGTACACAAAAGAGAAAAAAAGGGTACAAAGTGACAGTTTGTATTGGAATAAAAATATATAGTACCCATTTACAGCTAGATCATTATCATCAACAACCCATAATAGCCTAGTGTTGGGTTCGGGTCTCCTCTCAGGAGAGTGTTAAGACCATACGTCCCCACGCTGGCCAAGTGCGCGTTGGGGAATATGTGAAATCTATAGAGCTAGATCAAATGACATTTAATATCTGTAACTTCTAGTGGTTCAAAATACTATAATAATGAATAGATGTATTAAGTATTTCATAAAGTTTGGCTCAAATCAAGTATAGATTTACATAGCCTGGTTGATGATTAAAAATTTATCATACAAACCTTGTCCATATCCGTGCTGGCATATTGATAGAGTTTGTTGTTAGAACTGAAGATGATAAGAGCGATCTCACAGTCACAAAGCACGCTGAGCTCATATGCTTTCTTCATCACACCAAATTTGCGTTTGTTGAACGTCACCTGAAGAGAAAAATATACATGTTAAAATAAGTAGAATAGCAGGAGCTGTTGTTACAACTAAATCTTTGTATCAGTGGCTAACATTGCCCACGTGATTGTAGATATTGACAACTAATTTAGAAATTAATCAGGGACGGTAGTTTTGATGGATAAAATGTTTTACTATACTAAAATTAAACATTTGTTGCATCAATCTGATGTTGAATTCCCCAGTACACCTAAATAAAAATTAATAGCAATCAAAAATTTCGATATCGCTGAAGTAAATTAAGTTTATTGAGTCACGAACTGATCCAAATAATGAGTACGGTACTTGCAGGCGTCAACATCATAAGTCATCCAATATTGTGAGCTCATTGGTGTTTAGTAAATATTTTTTCCTTATTAAGTGAAAATCGGTAGTTACTCTACTTAGTTCATTGTATCGGTAAATGTTCTAAACAAATTTTAGATAAGAAACGAATCAAGGCATCATAAAAATATGTGAATACCATCACAGTCATTAAAGAACAAAGAAAGCTGGAAACGCCGAAAGCAAATTGACCTTCGCAATTTTAATTTCACATGTCTGCCTCTGCAGCGACTAGACCAGTTAGAAAGAGCCCTCTTGTAATTAAAAACGAACTTCAAAGGGGAGGAGACGAAGAGTACTTTGTAGGGTCATTATAAAATGGACAAGGTTGATATACAGTGTAATCGTATAATTAATAAATTACAAGCGGGAGCGGTCGTTGGCCCGTTGCGATAATGTTTTGCAGTGGGAGTGTTGATAGTCCGCATCTGTTAGGTCATGCCTGATGGTAAGGTCGTTTCACTCTTAGCAGCCTCCAATATTGTATCTGCATATTGTATTTTAGAAGTTGTTATTATTTATATCATATGTAAAGAATTTAGTATAATGTCATGGGCCTATATTCACATCTAAGTCTAAGGAAACACATTTTAATTAATGATTTCGTTCCTTGAATTTAATGTTTTCTTCATAATAATGACTAATTGTGTCACAACTATTGGTTGCACATCAGGCCGCGCACTGAGAATTGTATTGTTTTATTAAAAACATAGCTGTAGTTCATACTAACCTGCCGATTCCGTTCGTCCGTAATCCGGGATATTTGTATTTTCTTCCGACCCATGGTGGCAGCAATCTTGAAAGGGGATGCGGGGAACGAGGGTAAATAAAAAAAAATGCCTTTGGGCTGGCTGCTACTACGGACGTCAACAGCTGCTTCCTGTTAACAAATAACATTAAATATTAAAATCACTAAGTCTTTCATCAGAGGTAGCAATACTAAAACGCATTCCTTAAATACTACCAAATAATTTACAGAAGTTTGTCAACTAACACCTTTATTCCAATGTGAATAGGGACTATTTGTAAATTCACAAATTGATTAAGGTCAAAAGCTCTCGTCATCCAATACCATGGACCAATGGTTGTGACTGTGACCATAGCCGAAGCAAGGCCGGTGACAGATGCAGTGACGTAACGTATACTGCATATACTAAACTAATTTTATTGTTATAATTTATTGGATTTTGTAGTTTATCCTTGAGTAGATTCAAATCAAAACTTAAAAACTCGAAGAATCAATAAAGTCGTTTGTTAAATGAAAGTGTATTTAATGTCTTGTTTCTACTTTATTTCTAAGCTTATTAACTTTGACTTTGTAACAATAAAACAGAATCAAAAAGTGGCAGTCCGTCGTTTTGAGTCTAAACAATAACGGCAGCCATGCAGACAATTGAAAAATATAATAAAGCTTTTGCAAGGTCAAAGCCAGACACCGGACATGGCACATGCTACATCGTACATGTCTAACAGTTAAATGATAATGTTGACAACATGATTACATCACCGTGTCGTAAGCGCCGTCGCACAGTAGGTCTTTATTTGTCAAAACTGTTAAAGTAATGGTGTTATTGTCAGTTAGAAGGTTTTTGATTATACAGTTTTTTAAAACTTAAATATTATGTCGATTTCTAGGATTTTTTCATACAAGTTTGCAAAATAATGTGAATAATTGTATTAATTATGTATTAGTTAGTACTACATTCTATTTATTTTTCTATTTGGCCAATGTCTCGGGGCAAACTTTCTAACGGAAATTTTCAACACAATTTTTTATGTCTTGTAAATAATTGACTGCCTCGGTGGCGCAGTGGTGGCATATGTGACTGCTGTTCATGAGGTCTCGGGTTCGAATCCTGGGTCGGACCAAATGTTTGTATGATCTGCAAAAATTTGCCTCGGAGTTTGGGTGTTTTCTATGTCTAATATGTATATATTTACAAAAAAAATGTATTTATGTATTGATATCAGTTGTCTAGTACCCAAATTACAAGCTATGTTTAGTTTGGGACTAGATTGCGTTGTGTGTTAGATGTCTGAAATATTTATTTATTTAATTAAAATACTAAATAATACTGACTGAAAAAGTAAAATGTTCTTTTTACATGCAAATGTATGATATGTAAAACATAATTATTTTTAACTACTGCCGCTATTGAAGAGATTAGTAATAGATAAAGATATAAGACTTAGAGAACTCTTGGTCAAAGAAATTTCAACGGTCTTCGCATATATTTGAAATTTAAGCGTCTGGAAGTAGAACACACTACGTTTACTCTTCTTATAAAGAATGCAAAAGTGCATCTGCTAAACAAAGAACATTGTGTATCGACGCGCGTGAAAGTAGACTTAAAACTGAGATTATAACAGACACAGTGTTTGTAACAGGAAAACGTTGATTACCAATGTTAACAGCGTTAGGCAAAAACGGGGTCATGTGGGCTGATAGGGGTCATTATGTAAATCTGTGTGACCTGGCGTCTTATGAGCGCTTATGGTATTTTTTATGTTGGCATTTTATTTTTGTTAAGCACGGTTAGTGCTTTAATATTTGCGTGCCTCTTTATGCAGTGGTACCTTAGTTTTTATAACTGCAACAAGTAATTCTTTTATAAAAAAAATTCGTCATAAAAATATTTTTAACTTGGAAAGAGTATATTTAAAATTAAACCACGTAGCTACCTAACATACACAAATAAACATATAAGAAAAAGTGTTTCATTTGTAGCGAAATAACAATATTTATAATAAGAATTTGTAAAAGGATGGCGTTATCGGTATAAATAGTTACAACACTTATATGATTCTTGCAATAGCAGCCTAATCTGCACAAAATTCTCTGAAAAAAGAAAAAAATATCGTCAAAAAACAATAAAAAAGAATTTAGTATAGTACAAACGATTACTATCTTAAAAACAAACAAATCAACTAAAGTGGCGATACGAAATATAATGATAGACGTGTCTAATATGTGTTATGGGTCATTCATCATATCGATTCCAGTATTCATAGAACCGCATAAGGTTTTGTCTGCTTTGTAATAAATATTGCCTCATGTCTAAGTAACAGCGAAGCATATGTTAGAGTTAATTACAACCAATCTTAATAAACCAGCAAAAATACACATTTAGTATGGCTATTCTAACATAGAATTCAACAATTCAGACAGCTTTTAAATTTATTACTTCCTATTGGATATCATTAGTGTTAGCCTTAAAGAACATCGTATAAATAAAAAAGTGTTGAAATAGACCTAACAGGAGGTTCAAATTTCTATCTGCCATAACAATATAATCATGCTCATTTTCCATGTTGTGCGTTTGAAGGTCAAAGTATTAACAAAAGTACGTCTAGCAAATTTTAACTGACAAGGAACGAAATTGTCTTCTGTGTATTATGATAACGTTGATTTTATATTACTATTCTACGAATGAAATATTGTAATGAAAAATATGTGAGACTTTAAAGCAAGTTAGTAAGCTCAATTTAAAATGACAGCATTTGTGCCGTGTTTCATTGGTAAATCCGAGATCGGAGGCTCAATGATGCATAGGCATCATAAGTCCCCGCGTGGTGTGGGTCACCATGCTCCATTATTGTATTGTCTGCATTCACTATGAGTATGGCGACCACCACTTTTGGTTTCCGCTTATGCTTTCCATCAGGCAGAGCAGAGTCAATTTTGGCAGGCCCATACATTATTAATAGCAAAAATCCCCCAAGTGCGATTCGGACTCGCGTACCGAGAATTAAGTACAAATCTCTACAGGTTTGAAAGGCATATTACCTACGTATATGAGTAAAAGTCATAGTATTTTTATGGCTAAATGACGTTTATAACGAAAAGGATAGTAAGTTTAAAATTATCAAAAATATTTTTGGTCATATGGTGTATAAAAATAATAATATGCCTTTCGAAAATTTTCTTTTATACTTTATACCTTTCAATTGGCTTAGAAGTTAGTTTCTTTCACAACAACAGGGAACGGTAAGCCCGAGTGCTTAATATGAATTTCAGGTTGACCTCCACGCGGCCCTGAGATAAGGGTCTAGAGACACTCATACGGATAACAAAGCAATACTACAAGGCTTCCTGAGGTACGGAACCTTAAAAACACACAACCGTCTATTCCCAACGTTATGTCAGTAGTTTAGTACCCTAACTAACCTTGACTGACCTTGACAAATGTCGCATGATAAGTTATCGTACTTATCACACAATGTTCGAATAGAACCCACAATCGGGGATTACAAGTCAATATCGTTAAACACTAGAACATCAGACCCGTCAAATAAATAAACAGTTTTTCTATGTCTGTTTTTGGATGTCAAAGTTCCAAACTATTAAAATGTCGTTTGTGTATTAAAAGCGCTTATACCTTGTAAATTCTGTTTGTTCTATTTAAGTTAACAGAGAACCGATAAATACTTATTAGAACACCGAAGTAAACACGCAAGGTCAGGACTCCTACGTTACTAATTATATGGTGTATATTTATTACGATGTTAAAAAAAATTTAAACAAGTGATTTATTTAAAAAGGGTTTTTTAAAACAAGTTTTTATTACTAGTTAATTATAAAAAATGACTTCATGCCCTTTCATTTGATATCCATATCGGATGGGTTGTTCAGAAAAATGTAAGTCGCCATTTTGTTACGATGGCCATTTTGGATTAATAAAAATACCAATCATATAGAATTGCATTGTCATCAAAACTAAAGGGAGATTTCAAATTTTAGCTCAGAAAATCGGTATATCGGGAAGTGTTTCAATATTAACTGGCAAGATTTAATTACGTACAAACATCGGGACACGTCTTGTCGGTCTAGGACTGGTTATAGTTTCTGGACATTGCAAATGGAAAAGGAAGACTAATTTCAGCTGTTCGTATATTGATGTAAAGATAATTCAAAAAGTTCATCATTATTAACAATATAACTCAACATAGCTACATATAACCCTAGCCCCTTTAGTCCTATTCATGCGTGATAGACATTGATTACTTGAGAAGTCCTAGGCTATTTTTCATTTGACCTGTTTTAATAATACGCGATGTTAATATCAACTGTAAAATACTATAAAACTATCACATATTTTCAGTTTCACCCGCTTTTTCGGATACATTTGCAACCTTAGGAGGGACTATGTTAAATGCCATCAATATAATCTTCATTATTTTTTATATACAACTTCCTTAATAGCTCAAACTCAAATTTATTTTTAAAACCTATGATTTTCAAAATACCAAGAACTTAATCTCATCTAAATCAAAATTTATTGCATGAAATACTTTGTGTACCTGCAAATAAAAAACAAAATTACCATTTTTTTGCTTACGTCGTTTTGCAAAGAACAGAAGCGAAAAAAACTGAAATTAAAGTCTCAACGCAACACATAGAAACTTTTTCTGTTGACAAGGGAAAGAGTTTATTACTCGATATAGATCAGATTCCGTTTCTGTGTTCATGAGTTGTTGCATAAACATTTCACTTGTGTGCGTAAAATGTAGTTCACCGTGTCATGTTTGCCCAGTTTCCCCTCTTTTCGTGAATGTGTGAGTTGGAACCAGTACATTAGTGTGTGTCCAGCAGCGATGGTATGAGTTTGTGTGCATTTCAGTGGTATTGCTAGTGTGTAGGTCGAAGGGTGTTTGGAGGGAGTCGTGGGGGTTGAATCGGGTACATACGAGTGTCAGGTCACTGTGTTTGTAGGTGGCTTATTACGCAGGACTTGTGTCCAACCATGCATTATAATGATGATTATATTGTCTAATTATTAGTTTAAGCTTTATAGATTTATTCAAAAATAATAATGATAAATGATTATTAAGTGTCGAAAATGACATCATAAAAATACAAAAATTAAGTAGTAGTAGTAATGAAGTCTTGTTTGAAAAAGTACAATATTTTTTTTTTACTTTTTCTGTACTTAACTATTTTTTTGGGACAAATACTTTTTTAAATGTTCTTATTAAATAACAGCGAAATATACCAAAATTCTTTACGTAAAAATGTTTTTGTAAGTAAAACACTTTTAAAAACTAAATACATATTCTTTATTATCAAGCACAGCATTATTTACTTTAAGTAATTAAATGAACTGGAAGTGTATGCAAATTTATGTGAAGCTCTAACCATAAACAACGATAGTCTCTCCTCTTTTCTTACGGCTCATTAAGTTTTTTTCTTAAAAGGTTAACATAAGCGTAAAGCCGTGAACTGTGCCTTGTTCAGAGATAAATTACTGAGAATTTCTTCTACACTTTGCAAAAAGGAAAGCTTTGAACGTACTTTAATAGATATAGCATAAAGTGCAACATGTTTTATTTATAATTCTTTGATATTTGAGTTTAGTGCGCAAAAAGATGTTTTTCCAGTCTCTTATATACTTAATTACCGTCTATAAATGTTACTGACAGGTTTTTTATGGAATAGTAGGTGATTATCGCTGACAAATTCAAGTCAAAAATCACTAGTGTGTTGCCGCAATTTATCATCTCTATCAGGATAAATACCAGGGGGATTTTAGATAAAATCGACATCGACGGTGAAAATCAACGAGAGACAATTCTTTCGTTGCTTTTCACCGAGTGTGTCTTTTTTCACAGAAACAGGTATTAAGCAAATTAACACCGGTTTCTGCGAGGCTAAATTACGAGACAGGGTTCTAATCACCTCTATATTTTATAAAAAGAACTATAAAAAGAAGCTATGATACTGAAATTGAAAATATAAATTATAAACATTGTCGACAGGTTTTTTCATGGAATGGGAAATTAGAAGACGTTTCACTATATGGTGACTGCCTCTGCTCGTTTGTTTGTTTGTTTTACCAGGCCATTTCAGAAGCTCAGCAGCCGTTTCAGGTCACTGCATGCTCTCGGGAGTGATGTTGATTGGAGGATATCCGCCCGTTGATCTGTCACACTTCTATATTCTGTGAGAACGTGTTGCTGTTTTTCTTCTGCCTCCATGCATCCCCTGCACAGAGGGAGGCCGCTGCCCATGCACAAATTTAAGTTAAGTAACACCTGATAGATGCTGCTAGAATTGGAAATATTTGCATCAACAAATAAGGAATAGAAATTCAGACAAGAAATGACGCTAGGTAGACTGGCTGATATTTGAATGTCATGGTAATTGTACTAACATCTTGTTCAAACTTTGTAGTTGGAGCAAATTGTTAGGAAAATAAATATTCCTGATCGTGGTTTGCTTTTACATGTCAATCTTATTAAATAATTGGTTTGAGGTAGTACGAATGTTTGTTTACTGTCGTTATGTTTTCTTTTCGTACACTTGAAGAAATTATACTACTAAAGACATTTTAGTACATTTCCATGTAATAATCTAGCACTTCAATGATAATGAATACATATTATATATACATATTAAGATCAAGGCCAATTGAATAAAATTGGCTTAGGTCTTACTGATTTATGGAAAAAACTTAAATGTATAACTGATTAATTACGTACTTTTAATGCAACAGTTTCCCAAAAATAGTATAATATTTGCCAAATCTTTTTCTGAAAATCCCTATACATAGTATAAAATGTGACAGAGTACTTTCAAGAAGAATTAAATCATTTGTATTCATCATAACCTCTTTTGCACACAAGTAGCGAACAGCAAACCTACATTTCACCTCAAACCATTCAACTTTTAATTAATCGTTTAACTATTTGATTGACGTCAAGCAAGATTGAATTTACAATATTGACGTCCACTTCCATGAACTGAATAGGAGATCATTAAAAATTTGGTAGTCAGGGAAAGATAAGATGCGTGGGAGAGCGGTTTCTAGGCACTACTCCCACGTCTTATGTATACTCGTATATCATAGAGCTCTGAATATTCCAAGGGCTTTGCGATATGCAATCATATATTGGAAGTCGTAATTGCGGATTTTAGGTAACTTCTTTGGATATAGTAAAAAAAAATAAGTAGAAATTCTTTTCCTGTCTGTGGAAATCGCGACTTAAAACTTCAGTCAAAGTGGCTAGATACATTCTTAAAAAATACACACATTTGATAAAATGTAATTTGGAAACATTTGAACAAAGGCCGTTAAGCTGCTTTTAACTATAACCTTTTAAACTTGCTTACAACAGTAGTAATGGCTTAAGGCTATATGGCTTAAACCTACCTGTAACTAAGAGAAACGACATGTTTAAAGAATGTTATGAATTTCCACGATCTTCCTTGTACATAAAAAAACAGTGTAGAAGCCTTAACATTGCGACATGGACTTGAAAACGAGTGTATGTATGCGGAGTGTCGAGCATCGCCTTGCCGAGACGGCCCGTCTAGTACCTACCGGTATTGTAAATGTTACATTGTTCTGTTTAAAAAGTGGAAAATTTGAATCTATCTATCTTTATTATTTTAATTTACATTCTTCTTTCCCTTAATTATACCTTTTCCATTTTCTCATCGAGATATAGCTTTCAATATTTGCGTTCCATATTAAAATGCTTTTAAACATCCTTAAATAACGATATCGGTGTTAATTTTCAAAAACATCGAGTGCATTACCGAGTCCTTTTAATTGATTTCTCTTCGTAGAAGCCCCGGATGCAATAACGCTGATATAATAAAGTCGGTAACCATGGCAACGCGCTTCGTATAACGCAATAAGTATGTACGGCATCGAGAATTCATTTAAACTGCATTATTTTCCCGGTCAAGAGCAACCGACGTAAATAGGTATATGCATTAGCATAGTTTCAAGGATATAATATTTTGTTCGCGAAAAACATTTTTTTATGTATTAGGGGCAAAGACTAGCCCTATACTCTGAGGGTAAGCGATTATCACCGTCCGTGGACACTCGCAACAACCAAAACGTCAGAAGCGCGTTGCCGGCCTTTTAGGGAGTATGCTCTAATTGTTTTTTTCTTATAGTAATGTGGCAACTTCCATATATAGCGCAACAGACGCAAGACCATAGCGCCTTCTACTGAAGATGCGTCGAACTAAGGAGTAACGAAGGAAACGAGGAATCACACAGTAGAAGTTCTCGCGCCGATTGATGTATACACCGACATCAACCGTTGGGCAGTGGCCCGCCAGGAATGATCACCTCGCCTGGTCGGAGGATCATCCCTTTGTGTTGCAGGGACATGCCATCCGTTCACAATTTCAATTAATATAATAAAGATCAACATAATTGAGCATAGTTATAAATATAGAGTTATAGTGATAACAAGCGTGAGAAAGGTGAATTTGCAGATTTTAGTCGCTTTGACATTGGTCCTGTTATCGATTCCCGACTTGTGTTATTCGAACTACAATTAATTATATATTTATCATTATAGGATATGTTCGTGATAAGTACCATTTACGTATGTATACGTAGATGTCAACGTTCGCTTACATAAAAAGTAGAAGAATAAAATTTCACATTAATTACGTTGCCAGGTTGATGCTCCACGATCGCTGTCTTTGATATTTACCTATAACTTAATAAGAGTCGTGAGTGCATTACTATTACTGCCCCTGAACGCCACTCTTCTTAAAATAAGGTAGAGGAATCCCCCTCTATGCCGCTCATCTAAAGTATTATGCGCCAATATAAAACTGACATAATTGCTTCATGCATTGGCGCCATTTATATTATCCTAAAAGTTTTACCACATATAACTTTACAAATTCCTTCCCAGATATTTATAATAATAATAATTTCATCGCCAACACTTATAGATACTGATTTCAATAATAAACAGTTGATTGCTCTGAATAAATAACTCACATTTCACGTTGTAACAATTTCAATTTGCAATTTCAACATGAAAGTTACCACACAAACACCTGCTTCGCCCCACCTCCCTTACAGAGGTCGGCCTTGTGCGGCGTGGGTGTCGGAGGCCCAGGAATGAGGAACACCCACGCGATTTTATGTCCAGAATCCTAATGTACATAATGTGTATCGCAATGGAAACTCAATTACAATCAGTTTGTTTGCTTTGTCAAACGATATCTATAGAAAAGATGAGTAGGCGTTTTCAATAATTTCACTAAGCCACCTATTTAATATTAGACAAAAAGTTATTTGATTAAGGTCATACAATTTTGGAATTCAAACACAAAGCTTCGTGTTTAGAACCTAATAATTTTTATGAAAAAATAAAAAAAATGGGAATAATGTGAGAGCGGAGTAAGAAGCGGCCAGATGACAACTTTAACCACTGCGCCTTCCATACAATCTTGAAGTTAATTCAAGAAATGAATTACGTGCAATTAATTAAGAAGAGGTTAAAATAATTTACTAAAATGTCTATTTAGTCATGAGATTCAGTCTCAGGTTCATGTAGACACACACATAGGTGGCGATGCACTAAAAGGGTGGTGCGATACAATACAATCCTGCCCACGCACACACGTGCATTTAACGTATGGGGAGATTAGCATGTGTGCTGGCACGTGTAAGTCCTGAATAGTTACTGCATACCTATGTATGAATATTAGTTTTGCGAGCGTGAAATGAAATTATAGGAAAATGTGATTTATTTACAAGCTCAGAATTTTTCCTGACACTTTTCTTTTTAATCTAAAATTCGTTTGTGTTATTTATGGATGAAATTAATACAAATTCACATACGATACACTACAAGTGTGCAACAGCGTAAAAAAAATAATGATACCTAATGGAGTTCAGGAGATAAGTGTATAGGCATGATGACTAATTTTGAAAAACTGTTTTAAGATGTTCAGAAGTATCTGTTATTGTCAAAAACTGATGTATTTCTAAAAAAAAGTTATAGGACGAAAATATTGCGATTTTAATTTAAAGATTAAAATTCAGGAGAAAACGTGCGGTGGTGTCATGGCGTCAGTTTTGGTAAGACGCGACGTCACCATTTGTCACCCTGTGTCAATTATACCTCTTAAAAACATTAAAGTGATCGTCGATTATATCCGAACATTGCTTTATATATATAAGTGACGTAAATAGCTCCGATTTTTCGACATATTTCCGACATCTATAATAACACACAACGCCATCTAGTCCCAAACTAAGCAGAGCTTGTATTATGGGTACTAGACAACTGAGATAATACTTATATACTTTTTTTTGTAAATACATGCATATCATACATATAAAACACCCAAACTCCGAAACAAATATCCGCAGATCATACAAACATTTGATCCGACCCGGGAATCGAACCCGAGACCTCAGGAACAGCAGTCGCATACGCTACCGCCAGGCCACCGAGACAGTCAGATTATTTTTCAACTTGACATGGCGGATTGCTGTATTTTGTCGTTTTATTTTTGTTAATTAACTGTTAATTTCGCTCTAAATATGAAAATAAATACAATTTTTATACTCCATGGAATCCGATGAAATCATCAGATAAATACATAATTTTAGTGGATTTTGGTTACTGTCATCATGTCTATTACAAATGGTATAATATAGATTTGTATACGAATGTATGCTCAGTACTATACCACCGCAGTTTGTAAAAATCAGAACGGCGACAATAATGTTAATATTTTCTATCATCACAACTCTTTGACATATTTAATGACACTTATGACATTTAAAAAAAAACACGCAAAGAAGAAAAACCAATAGAATAATTTAAAGTGAGAACGATGTAGTCAAGAGAAGTGTAAGTTAAAAGTGTGGTTTAACGTGTGCGAAGGTGTAATGGCGAATAATTATCAGGCATAGAGAACTGAGGGGCAATTTGCGTGAGTAACTTGTATTTACTGAGACTTCGACGCTGTTAGAAAATGAATACTTTATTAGGTAATGATGGCTGTACAGCATTAAGGAAGAAACTACACTTACTACTATTTGCTGAAGACAATGAAATGGATGTATTGTAATAGCCCGGATTTAAAAAAATAAAAGATATTTTCAAAATTTATTAAATTTAGAATTACAGGTATTATTGAAGTATCGCAACATATATATAAGTATCTAGGTTCTCATTAAATAAATTAAATAAGTATAAAAATGTAAAACCTATACACACCGCTATGTTGAATATTTACCAATTACTTTACCCAAATATTATAACTTCGATTGTAAAATTCTAACTTATATTCAAATATCTGAAAAGATACTTACCTGAATATATTTCAAAATAAACATTCAATAACAAGAAACAAATACAGATAAAAAAACAAGACTAATTTGAGTTTTAGTAGAATAAAATATTAAATAAACTGTCTTTGGCTCACTAAAAACATATTGTGCCTAACGAACTAGTAACAAGGAAAAAATTGTTGATTACAATTGAGCTTAACTATGACTGTTCACTGACGTTTGCTGAAGTGTCAAAAGGGCAATGTTCTTGTTGTCTACTTAGAATTCATATTTTACGATCTTTGTAAGAAATTTAACTGCTTGTCATAATCTCTGCGTTTATTTATCTGTGGTGTAACGAAAATCGATGGTTTATTTTTATGCGATGTTCCATTATTTTAGACTATTTGCATGGAGTTTTTCTTGTTTTTTTTGTACGTAAACATTTTGAACCTGACTGATTCCAGAAATGAGGCTGAAATCTTAATAGTTTTTCCTGTTTTCATTTATATTGTTTACATTTTTTTTCTTGTATTATAAGATTCTCATATTATTATTTTTTGTTATTGACTAAAAAAGGCAGATGTATATTTAATTAAAAAGAAATAATCCTGTTTCTCATTAATTACTATATAACTGAAACATTTGTGAAAACATTTAAACTCCGAAACAAACATTTGCAAATCATACAAACATTTGGTCCGAACCGGGAATCGAACCCGAGACCTCAAGCACAGCAGTCGTGACGTTACCACTGCGCCACCGAAGCAGTTACGTCTCCACACCGTATATTTATATACGCTCACAGTATACGCTAGTAATTATAATCATGTAAGTTCCTTTACAGTCAATAACTAAGGTAGTAATGTTTAACTAGTTTTCGCCCGCGGCTTTGTCGACGTGTACATAAAATCGCAGTTAAAAAATAGCCTAGGTACTTCCTCGAGAATCAAAGTATCTCCCTGCCGAATTTCATTGAAATCGGCACAGCGGTTTAGACGAGAAATGGTAACAGATAGATTGACAGACAGACAAAGTTGCTTCCGAATTTATAATATTAGTAAGGATGATTATATATACGTACATTAATAATAATGAAAGAAATACATTTTTTAAGTCTAAGTGATGAGTATTATTTTCACTATAATAAAATCAAAGCTAAATTATTTTACTTGAAAACGTTTACCAGTGACGCATCAATAATAACAGGAAATTTCTAGGTATTGTATTATTGTAGACTTATCCTATGCCACACAGGACAAATTGGAATAAATACATCATTAATATACTACAATTCATACAGATACAAAATATATTTATACGAATTGTTACCATTTATGCATTGTACAAATCGAAACATCAAAAAGATTATAGGAAAGCCCTCTGTCCATTAGGTCTACTCTCTCGAACCACAAGTGAATCGAACAACGCAAAGACAACATGCAAAAGTTCAGAGTTAACTCTACGATCTTAAAAATAAAACTAACATAACTATAAATGACAAACAGGGATGGCACCAATAAGAACCGTATTAGAGTTTTACAACGAAAATTGTAGATTAGTTTTCGCGACAAGTTAGAAAATGAAATCTGAAATAAAATGAGGTCTGACGAAAGATCTTTATGTAAACATTCTATAGAATAGAAGATCAAAAGATAAAATTTAAAAAAAGTCAAAAGTAAAGTGTGGATGTAGGCAAATAGTATTTATTTACGGTTGCCTGTAAAAGATTGTCTGCGTGCGATTAGGCCGCCTATTGTGCTTCCCTAGTTTAAGTTTTCCTAGTCTTTTTTATAGAATAGGTGGCAAACGAGCACGTATCGCCAAACACCGAGACATCACAAGTGCGTCGCCGCCGGCCTTTCGGGGATGGAGAGCGAGATGGGGAAATAGTTGGGATATGGGCCTCTGGTATTCTCTCTCACTCGGTGAAACACAGTACATGCGCTGTTTCACACCGGTTTTCTGTGGGGCTGTGGTAACACTCGGGTCGAACCGGCCCATGCATGCCGAAGCGTGGCTCTCCTACTTGGTGTTTCGTATTGATATCTTTAACTATTTTGTTGTTATCAATTATGATTACATGTAACCCTTTGTTATTTTGAATAAAAGTCGCCTGAGTTACTCCTTATAATATCTGCTATCTGTCAGTGTAAGTCCTGTCAAACTCGGGGTAGTTGTTCCAGAGATCAGTCAGAAACAAACAGACAGACGGACAAAACATTTTTTTTGTTTAAAATAGATAGGTACTATAAATAATTCATAATTAGTTTATTACCAATATGTTAATTTTAAGTTACAAACAGACACTTCAATTTTATTTATTTGTGCCTATAGATTGTTATTAGGTATTTACCTAATAACAATCTATTATGATTATGACGCAATATATAGGTATTAGGTAAATACCTAATACCTATATATTGCGTCATAATCATAATCTTAGTATCGGTCAATAGGCCGTTGTTCGGTGTGTAACCGCTCTATGTTTACCGCGAATATTTGTGTCACACCGTGCACTCCTTAGATAATGAGATCAAGGCCCTTATTTATAATATCCTTTCATTAAACGACTTTGTTCATACTTTGTACCGATGCAATTAACAAATGCTTGGACTATTTTTATATCTTGACATTACATAGATTGATATAATAGTTTGTGGCGACTTCCACATACAGCAGCAACAAAAACATTTGACAACGCCATCTACCGAAGATACACTGAATTACATAGTAACATATTGTACGAAGAAGCTACCAATCCTGCATCGTGCAATAGAAGTTCTCGCGCCAATTAACATAAAACTTCCCAACATCAACCGTAGGGGCAGTGGCCCGCCAGGCATGATCACTTCGTCAGGTCGGAGGATCCTCCCTTTGTCCCTTGGTTGGAGGGAAATGACACCCGTGTCTCCACAAGTTCAAAGATGCATAACACAAACTCTGCATGTCTCATATCATATAGCTACTAGGCTTTAGGCTCTCATGGCATATAGGTGCTAAAACTAAAATAATATAGTTTATTTAATAAAAAATTGCATGCATAGGTAGTTGATTTTAGTTATGGTCTTCAATGTAATGTTTTGAAAGGTTTGTCTGTTTATTTTGAAGTACCTACCTATTGCAACAAAAAATCTTAATAATAATAATGTGTATTCCTTATCAAGTGTTCATCGTATTTCAAAAGAATTAAGAATGATTTATAATCTCCCAAATTATAGTGGACGGCGGATTAGAAATGCATTATCCAGACAATTAATACATGCTGCGACTAGTAGGTATAATTTAATCATTAGCATTTGTCAACTACTATTTTCTTTGTTAAACTAAATTTACAGGAAAATTAAAATGTACAGTGTTTCAAAGAAACGTAAATTCCATACTTATAAGACGGATCGCTATGACTAGCGTTGGAATACTGCGTAAATACATTGTGATTATTTTCCAGCAGACGAACAAAATAAATATTGGTTTAGACTTCATTTAAATGATATTCGACTGTGATATTATTTTGCGTAACAGTGTTAAATAGTTTTAATGTCAGAATAAGCAAAGAAAGAAAGACGTTGGAATAACTTATTACCCAGCTAGGGTAATAAGTTATGGGCTTCCAGTATTCTCACTCACTCTGGCAGTCTTTTTTCAATGGTATATCATTTACCATCTATCATAAATAACTTTAGTTGTGAACATACAAAAAAAAAATAGACAGTAGTAAAAAAACTTTTTCAGGTCGGTTTAGAAGTAAATTTGCAGATTCTGAATATAATTCATTCATTTTAAATAGTCTAAAAATAGATTAAGCATTGTATAAAGAGTATCAAATCAATTCCCAGATATGTGTTTTTCCAAATTTAGCTAAATACCACACCTATTAAATATATACTTAACAAAATTTTTGAATGTGTAAAATAATTCATTTTAGTGCATTTTTTACATATAATATTTTTATTACCTACTATTATTGACGTGAGGCGTTGTTTTCTGCCTTCTTTAAACTGAATAAAATTGTAGGTTCTGATGAAACCTCCATTCATGTATATTTGCTTCGGGTTTCAAGTATAAAAAAGACAAGAAACATAATCATATATCATACATTTTATTGCTGTCAAAATTAAAACAAAATTTACACGTAAAGGCGCCAAGCGAACTCTGTAAAACGATGATTTATTTTCGTATTCAAAAACTAAAGCCCAAAAAGGGTATGTTTAATGTAATATACAACTCCGAAGAAAAAATCACATACCTTTATAAAATTCATTAGTGTTAAAATTTGTGATATCAGTGCTACAACCTGTCTAAGTGCGACGCGTGTGGTTGCCAAGCAACGCGTCAATGTCCCAATATGGCGCTGCTTACGTCATCGGACGGTGGCAAGAGGTAGGGGGAGGTGGCAAGGTCTCACAGCCGTCCGACAATCGTGTCACTTCCCAGTGAAAAAGAGACTTGAGAACCCGAATCAAGGGTCGTCCTTGAATTTTGCGGAAGGTAAGTACAAGGTGAAGCTCAGAGTAACGAGAACCCTAGTTACCAAACTGTTTTAATATGGTACTGTACTAAATTAAAGTGTTTCAGTACAAACAAGTTAATTATTGTTTGGACACAAGTTGAGTTTGCGAGCAAAATGTGGTTAGATGATTTGAGGAAAAGGACACAGCCGTCTGTATCTGTTAGCACTTGGTGAAACCACAATCCTATATGTATGAATTATTATGTAAAATCTGTAGTTAAATACATACAAAAGTGTAATATTCTTTGTACATGTTAACGAGGCGCTAAATCGCGTGCCTATGACAACGGGAAAACGTTTTGTTTAGCGTTCGACCCATGTCAAGTTCAGTGAAAAGGAAAGTGACTTTTTTAAGTCCACTTGTTTGACCACGTGCTTGCTCACGAGTGTGTTATCAATATACGTATGTGTATCGTTTGACACCTGTCAAAACCAATAACAATTGTATCAACATGTTCAATGTCAAAAGCAAAATTTGTTTACGGCACGCATATTAATGTAAAAATTTTACTCGTTATTAATAAAGATTATTTCTATAAAGATATTTAAATTAAAGACATGTGATAGCCCTGGATAGCGATTTAACGTGGTATAATTTAAAATTTTAATTTAAAAAACCGACTCCATGAACTGGGACAAATTCAAATGGGACCACAGATTTCAAATAAAAAAATAATCGACTAAATCAGTTCACCCAGATGAAAGGAGGTTACAAACACAAAAAATACAGTCGAATTGAGGACCTCCTTCTTTTTTGAAGTCAGTTATAAACAAATTAGTGTTGTCATTCGGACTGAAATTTAAATACCGTACAGGTCTAATATAAGGTCAAAGTCATGCCTTAACTTTTCAAACTTTCATCGTGTGGTACCCATGATCTTCATGAGCACCTTTCATCCAGAAGTAACAGTGTTACCTGAAATCCTTGAACTTAATAACAAACTGTAACTCAACAGAGCCACAAGCAAAGGCTATTTAGTATTGCAGCAAATGTGATTTTATTTGTTAGGTCTTCACACTTTTACTTCTGAGTCAATTATCATGATCTTTTGCATAGGTATACATATTCTGGACTACAGAAGAAAGTGTAAGGTACAATTTATATAGGAAAAAAACTGAATCATTTGATATACCGAGGAAAACTTAAATAATTGGGATCATATGCAAAAATTGCTATTTTTATAATTGTATAATATTTAAGTTAATAAAATAGGTGATCTTTATTTCTATATCATTAAAGGCAACTCTAACCCCTCTGCATATTTTACTCATATTGGTACGAAAATGGTTATGTAGCATGAAGTTGTTTCTGTAATTTAATTAATATTTTGTCCTTGTTCGTCCGAAATCCGAAATACGGTTTGAACACTTTGAAAGATTTTAATTTATTGAACTGTACCTACTGGATAGTTCAACTCCAAAAACTTCGCAGCAACATCATTTAAACCGTACTTGTTTTAATTTGTACAAAATAATTAATAAATTTTGAAGTTTAAAGTCAATAATTGGTAATGACACTACTACGTATAAAGATTGAAACAAACGATTAAAAATCGCATAGTATAAAACCGAGTACAGTAACCGAGTGCCGCTCGTTAGCCATGACAGCGATGACAATTGCATGACGTCACCCCACTACCACAGCCACACTTGTCTCACACGTATTGATAAACAAAACCACAAACGTTTGCGTGTGTATACGACAGCACAAACATGTGTGGGTATTGGAGATTACATTATGTTTTGTTTATTGTGATGTTACAACTATTGTAATAACTAAAGGATTAATTATATTTTTCACCAATGTTAAATATCAGCGGCCATCAATGATCAGAATTTCTTACATTTATAGTTTCAGTTAAGTTTTTTGTCAGTAAAATTTGTACACCTGAAATGATAACAGGAAAAATTGATGACAAGTTGGTACAACCGTTTATGGGTAGTAACTAAACGGGAAAGTTCATGAAAAATTCCAATTATCTAAATGCCATGAAACGAACAACTAACAACGTAAATTGGGCATTCAACATTATCGATTCAGCACACACGTATTTAGTTGAACAAATAAACGTTGATAAAAATTCAGAAGGTAAAACGTCACAGCTCATTACATTGTTCGAAGCTAGTACAACAAATTCATTTCAAAACTTTTATTGCATGGGATATTTAAGTGACAGTAATCTTTATTAAAGTTGCAAAGGCTGAAGAGGAAAGTTGACTCGGAAGAGGATTTGGAATAAAATGTGATCTGATCTAATCATGACTAGGAGAAACTGTAATTCAATCCCGGACTTGATAAATTGAAATGACACGTTAATACTGCGCAAGACTAGAACATCAATATTGTTTTACAAAATTATCCTTTACATCTTCCTTAACAGTTGAATAAATAAAGTAATTCCATACATTTTATTGAAAATTATTGATATTTGACCAGCGCTTATTTACTTATGTAAAAGGAATATTTTTATTTAATTTTTAATAAATTGCACTAAACCTGGCCATGAAAAGGTGGCAGTAAATTTGAATGTATAATATTACGTGTTTCAGATACTATCTTAGACGTATTTTATGTTTATTATGAGACTCAATTTGTCCACATGAGAATTATTTTAAGACACTTAAATAATTTAAATCGTTAACAATCTATGTAAGTAACGATGATAATTGTGATTCGCATGCAATTTGTACAAAGCGTGAAGGTGACATCGCTACACTTAATCTTATGCTAGTAGTAAGCCATTGTACGGAAGACGTGAGACTGCGCATCGAATATGCAACTGATTCTCGCGACACCTATTGAATGATACATTACTTTAAATGCTGTGGCCGATCGTGCACCTCCTACTATAAGGACATTAGTAGCTAGTAGAAGAGGAATAAAACAATCAGGAGATCTATTTATATCCATTATTTCAGCGTTTTCACTCAATTTAATTACGTATACATTTCTTGACAATTACAATCCTAAAACGTTTACGAGGCGATTGAATAGATTTGTCCATCCATTTACTGTCATATTTCTTTGTCCTCATCATAACTTTCCATCAAGCTGAAGTTTGTCTTTCGTAACTTCGAAATAAATATGTAACTGAAATGTCATTTGTTATGACAAAAAAAGGTTGCATATGAATGTACAACAACTAAATTATACATAATAATATACATACTTGTAAACAAATGACGTAGAACAGTGAGTTTAGCAAAACACTTATGAAGATTTTACTGGCTTTGTTAGTAAAGGATCAAAAATGCATTTGGTATCAGACATTTTATTTTGTAAGAAAAGATCTATTTTTTATGACGGTTAGTTTCGTCAACGATACCAAGAAAATTCAGTCTCCCTATGTTAGAAAGACCTTAATATAATTAAATGCTAACAGATGCCGTTGCTAAATCTGCTAACTACCTTCTCACAATCTGCTTGCATTTGATTTATTGCAGAATAACTTTATCAATAAACGCAAAAACACCTAAGCACATCTGAATAGATTTATAAAACCTTCATAAAATAATATCAATACCGGTTGTCTTCGGTTTCCAGGCGATACTGCAATACAATCAACCTGTTGATCGTCTATTAAAAATCCAATATAATCGCCGTTTGCAAATTGCTCAAGTTAATTTACATTTAAAACTGTTCTACTGACAATATCATTATGACGAAATTAACAAACAAATCTTTTGAATCAGTATCCTTTGAGGAAGTTACATTAAAATTCATTTTATTCCTTCCTTCCACAGAGATGAACAAAGATATTTGTGACAGAACGCATTTTGCTGTTGAAAATGTGGCTAGTCTTGTACAATATAAAGAGTTTCTTGTGCAGGAATAGAATGAGATAAGTTGGTAGAGTCACTGATAAGACGATGTCAGGTCATTCCTTTGTTGTATAAAGACTACAATGTCAAATTGTATTACGTGTAGTTTCTTCAAATGCTAATGTGTGGCGCAAAAGGGCGCCACTTGAGATGGTATCGCAATAACATTTTTTGTATGCTTAGGGTGACCAATAGTGCATGGTGATACTACCATGCTATCTACAAATCAAACAATTCAATTATTAGTCTCAATTCTTTACGTAAATTTGAACTACGTTTATTTGCATACACTAGTGTGGTCAGGTTTTTTCTGGTAAGTTATCTTATCTGTTGTCAAAACACTTATGATACCATGTGATGTAATATTATGAACAGCTGATTATTTGTGTGTATCTATGTAGTAGTAGTTCGGTCTTGTGTTAATAGAATACTCTTTTTAGGTGTTTAAAATGAAGTAATTATTTTGACGAGTAAATAGTGCAAGTTTTTCTTACAATAATATATATGTAAAATAATATTAATTTCACAAAGTTGTATTTCAATACTAACATGTTACTACAAAAGACTGCTTGATGTATTCCTAAAAATATACAAATTCCTATGTCCCAATAACAAACTGTCGTAACAGGCATAGAATTTTGTTTACTGTGCTCTCGCACCCATCTGACCCAAAACGCGAATCTGTGTCAAGCAGTTTATTCAATCTGCGGCCGAGTGTCTTAACAACCTGACGTACTAAAGTAGGTTTTACAGGGATAGTTTCAGAGTTGAAATTTGTAGTGCAGTACAGCATGGGGAACTCGACAACGCCCTTGTAGGTGTGTACCGCCTCTGTCCTTGAAAATGGTTCTAACGATGTGTCTGAAGAAAGTGGAACTTCTGGAGGAGTTTTAACTATTTCGTTAGGTATAATTTTTTGTTACTTCGATGATATCTAACCAAGTATTCTATTTAGTTTCGTCTTAGCTATGATATTCGATAGTTCGTAAATACTAGTGGAAAAACAAGTTTGGCCTAAAAACAGCTTCAAGTTGTGGAAGATCAAAATGTTTTTCCTCATAAACGTCCTAGTTTAAAAACTGCCGTGTCGAATAAACCGTCGCATTAAGAATGTTTCAGACTTTTAATATACAAATATTTAATATTTTATTTGAAGGAGTAGGTATATCGGCAATTTTTATTAAATACCTTTACATTTCTTATTATTTTTAATAATATATTATTTCGGAGGCTGTTATTTGGTCCCGCACTGGTAGCACTGAACAACTCTACTCCCGTCGAACAGACAATTGCTTTGGGAATAAAAATTTGGCCAATACAAAAAGGGAAATGAAGTTAAGAGATATTTTATGGGAGATTTGATGATTACTGGAGATTCCTACCACTTTAATAAGTAATAATCAACTTTAATAGATACATTAGCAAATAAACACATATATGTTATCGTTGCAACAGTCATAATACCAGTAGCATAATATATTACAATTTGATCTTTCTTTTTCTTCATAGGTTGATTTGATTCCAATACAAAAAAATCAACAATCATTCTTAAACATGTTCTTCCTTCCTCCTTAACCGAGCTCTACCTCTTTAAACTTCATCTAAGTTACTTAACCCGTAATACCTAAATGAATCGAGATTCTAATGATCTTCGATTTTGGTTACACTAATCTTAACGCTTGATTAACAAAATGTGTTGCCAAATCCCCCAAACGTGGTATCTTCAGTAGTAAACGGATTATCCAGCTCTGTCAAGCGTAACAGATAACAACATCACATGCTCCTTGGCAAACGCCTATCAGAATCGATATTTATTTACCTCCCCTCCCAGTATTTGGGCAAAACAACATGATAAGATAATTGCGGAGTGTCACTGTAATTTAGTTTTATCTCACATTGATAATAACATACTTTTGTAGGTACCAACTTCTTTGAATACACGTGGCCAGAATTAAATATATTTTCCGGTCTGCCAATTTTTAATCAACAATAGTAGCATTAAAAGATTATCGTTACGGTTGAGAGTATTAATTTATGTTATACCATAAATGTTTAATAAAAAAATTGGTACATTTGTAATGATACAATTGTTACTCTGTAAATAATCAAGCTACATGGCGACACATCACAAAAACGTCGGAAGCGAAGAACTCTCTGTCAAAGAGTACTAGACTAGGTGGAGACTGAGGAAGACAAGGAAAAACGTATACTACAATAATGTTCGCTTTCTTTAAAGATTTAAATAAAAAATATGTCCGAATATAAAGTGGGATTTTAGGCTGATTATATATAAATGTGACCTATCAGGATCATCATAATCTTCTTGAACTGTCTTTAATCTAATTTAGGGTCAGTGCAATGAGTTACCTTGCAAAGTGTTTTAACTTGTGGTGACTTCCTCATACAGCGGTAACATAAACATATGACAACGCCATCTACCGAAGATGTACTGAACTACGGAGTAACGTAGTGTTCGAAGAAGCTACCAATCCTGCAATCCTGCATCGCGCAATAGCGGCTCTCGCGCCTATTAGCATATGTACAACTTCCCGACATCAACCGTTGGGCGGTGGTCCGCCAGGCATGATCACCTCGCTTGGTCGGAGGATCTTCCTTTTGTGTTGGTGGGACATGACACCCGTTTCCCCACTGAGTAATTACCGCTCATTTGAAACCAATTCTTTTAGGAATATAAGCGCTTTCAAATAAAAAAACAGAAGAATATAAATTAAAGTAATAGAGGTAGGGCAGTGTAAAGATGAGGATAATTTTATCTGAGTCTTGTCTAAAATTTTTGCGAAACTTTAAGACTGTTTCTCGTAACATCGCCTGTTTTGAAATAGATAATTATTTCCCTTTTACTCAACGTAACTTATGTAAAATATTCTTTAGCTCCTGAAGAATTGGACTATTAAATGAAAAAAACTACCTATTATATGACTGCTGCCATAAAGTTGCCAAAACAAAAAAAAAAATACAAACTAATTAACATAATTAAAAAAAAATTATAACGTAAAAAGAATTATTTGGCAAAAGCTAATTTTAATATGAATTGTATTTTAGTATAAGACGATTAACTAATTAAAAGTGTTATTAATAAATGAAAAGAGAGAATGAAAGTTTTTAGATAAAATGTAGATAATAACAGATACAGATGAAAGAACAAGAATTTCATGTTTTAGATTAGTTGATTCGTTAAATGTGTTTAAAAGGGTTACACAACATTAAATGTTACATTATATACATTTCGACTTATCACAATAGTATTTTGTTCGGTGATGCTATCTAGGAATATTGCTACGTAAAACTATTTATCGCAAACTCGCCTTATTCGCAAAGAAAATTACACTAGATTGTCATGTTAATAATTCAAGTCTTAGTACGTTATATGTTATCTGATTTAAAATAATGTTAAATAATTTAGAAAACTATGCCATTAAATTACCGTAGTTTTTTTTTCATAAAGAACAAAATTGCATAACAAGTTTCCTTACAAGAAAAAATAAAAACGAAATAGCGAACGCACCGCACGGCGTCGTGCTGGCAACATTGAACGGGCGAAAAAAAGTAATGGCCGCCGTCAAGGTCGCAAGAAGCTGTCCTAGTCATGGAGGGCATTTACATTTTTATACACAGTACTGGCTGAGGCGTTGCATTTAAAAAAAAACTGTATTCTGTTTTTGAAACGATTCTAATCCTTCCTTGTGAACATACTAGGTTTTCCGTTCTTCAGTTATACCGTAGCCGCATAGAATACCACGCAATTAATAAAAATCGTAAAAAATAACCCTATATTTATGTTATTGAAGATAGTAGCGGGGTAATGTATGTCGTAATGTGGTATTCCACAGCGTATTAAGCTGAGATAGTACAAAATTACGAGTTGCAAGTATAAAGAGTGATGAGACGAAATATAAATAGTTTCATTAAACAGAATTATGTCTCGCGGTTATACTTCTATAGCAACTATTCGGATCAATTTTGTAAAAAAGAAACAGTATTTAAACGTAGGGACTGATTGTTGAAAGTTACTTATGTACCTCGTTTACACACCAGTAAATATAAGTGTAAATGTAACGTAGTTCAAACATCAAGAGAATTCTGTGAAAAGAAGGTCAGCTGTAAAATTTAGTTATTGGCATTTTTTTTAATCCTAATAATAAACAATATTAAAACTATTCTCTCAGATTATCAGCAGGTTAATAGTAATATGCCCATAACACAGTTACCGGCCACTATGTAAAGCCAGATGTATTTATGCAATCGAAGTCAAGAACCTTATTAAAATAAAGAGTTAGGGATTAACGATTTCAAAACAAAACCTAAATACCTATCGGGTGGATAATATCGAATATCGACAGTGCAGGTTGACTTGCAAAACCAGAATCTTCTCTTGTAGACCCGTTTCAGAAATAAAAAAGCGAACGGTACGCTAAGATCGCATGGGAACGTCGTTGTAAGCTCATCGTCGGCATTTTTTACATCCACACATTATACACCTTAAGTCGAGGCCATAAGACATAATATAAGCACTTTCTGTAAAATACTGAAAAAAGTTGCCAAGCCCATAAATGGTTTTGCACCTGTCACTGGGCTCCTAGCCAAGCCTAGTTGCAAGTATTAGTTACTAAATCAGAAGAACTAATAAGTTAACCTACTAGCAAAGTTTTATGTAGGATGGAGTGTTTGAGGACCATCACTTTAATATTGTTCTATTGAAGTATGTGTGTAGTATGATATTAAAGTGATTTCATCATCATCTAGCAAGTTAGTTAACAACTTCTTCATTTTGTCTTCTTCGTCTTCGTCGGTTTGAATTTTATTATTGGAAACCCAAAAGTAAGTTGTTAGGAGTAACTGAGTGCTATCTGGTAGCTAGATTACGATAAAGAGCTCCTATAATTAGTTTTTTAAGAATAAAAAAGTTTGGGATTGTTAGACAGCTTCTTATAACAGTTAAAATTGTAGTTATTGGATCTATTCCTATTATCATCAGCATACTATTTCGTCCTTTCCGTTTCCAACATATATTGCCAACGTTTATTCTTTGAAGAACTATTAATAAAACCAAGTTTAATTCCCAAAGGGTGAGATTGACGGCAATAAGCCTATTTCGTGAGCTCCAACAAATTATAGTTTATATTAATGAAGGCTTTTAATCAGCTTTTATTGTACTTAATAATGAAGTAATGTTGTTAGTACAAGCTTTTATCTTCACTAGATTTTTTTAAATGCGATTAATCTAAGACGGATAGAGAATTTCCGCCCTTAGTCGTACCACTGTGCACTGAACTTTAGAAATGTTCTAAAACTTATGAAAAAATAAATACTATACAGTTGCCTGTAAGAGATTGCCTTTTAGTGATAAGGCCGCCACTTGTACTGACCTAGCATTAAGTTATATACTGAATAATCTGATGTACAATACAGCCATTTATTATTATTACATAGCGTTTTCTCTATTGATGTTTTCTGTCATTTGCTATTCCTATCGGCAGTACCCATTTCAGAGCTAGGCTTCTATGTCATTTCGTGTTGATTTCTTTTTTATGACAGTGTTAAAAGTGTTGCCAAAAAATCGTTTTTATTTCTGTGTAGTATTTTTCCACTTTTCCTTTCCATTATTTTTCGTATATGCTATCAAATACAAGTCGCATGATCACTGTGCTGCCTCATTAAACACAAGCACGTCCATTTTCTTTTGGTTTTCATGAATGCTCATGTATTATGTTTAGTACATTTGATGGAGATTTTATCAAATCACTAAGAACCCTAATCAATTCTGATTAACATTAAAGTAAGAAAAAATATAAGTAATTGGTTTGTTTACTGAACAACTTGACCTTCGTGTAGCAAACGATATGAGTTTTTTACCTACTTAGCGAATATTGGGATTCTGATTCGCGTATTATATATTACATATCTCTTCTGTTCTGAAGTGAAGAAAAACATAAAAACTGAGGTAATTAAAAACAATCTAATTATTAAATTCAACTGGAAGTAAGCTTTTTAAGCGCCAAATGAAAATGTTGGACAATAATATATAATACAATATATTTTATATACATATAAACTGATTATAAAGTTTTGCATAACAATAATTTCAGTTTGTATAAAGATTTTTTGAAAGTGAAAACTTCTTTAGCCGCGTTGAGCACTTTCTGGTGGAAGAAAATCTTATGAGTTCACGTTACCGCGTCACCGACATTCTGACGTCATAAAACTTCTTTGGCCGCGTTGAGAACTTTTTGGTAGAGGAAAATCTGATGCTATGTACCTAAATCATAAGTTTATCTATGCCTTATTGCTGCAATTTTTTTCATTCATTTGACTAATTTAGGAAATCTGAAGAGAAACTGTATTGAGACAGTTTCGTTTTTGCAATAATTACGAACACATTTTAATTTAAACTGGAGAAATCTTTCCATTACTAAACAAATTAAAAATAAGTATAGAACATATCCTTAATTTTAAAATGTTGCTTTCAGTGTGTATAAAAACAACTGTAATTTTGTCTGTTGATAGCTAACATGCCTTTAATGGGTCGAATGGTTTAAAGTTATTATTTTTAATACTTTTACTCTGTCACTTAATTGCTGGAAGACCGGTCTGCGCTAGCTCGGTAGCAAGTAGCAACGACACTAAATTACTATATGCGAGCGATGCGCCGCTGCACTTCGCGCTCACAGGCGCGCCTGATTGGTGCCCCAGTCTGTGGCCACCTAGGGTTGACGAACATACTAAACAAATTTTTTAATTTTGGTTAAACAAACTTAATTTTAGTTTATTTACTAGCAAAAGGAATGGTGTATAAATTTGTAAAAAGATAAAAGATCTAGAATATTTATGATGACATAACGATCTGAAAATTTTAATAAATGTATAATAGAATAATAATTTTTAATCAATGTAAATGCTAATAAAATTAAGAATATTTGTATTCATAGGCATTTAATTTAAATTTTATTGGTCTTTTTTTCGGGGTTCTATATTTAACTTGTTTGGTTGTAAAGAAGCAATTTATGTATGTAAATAAATTCAAAACAGTGCCAGCCCTATAACTACAGGTGTCTGCAGAAAAATACGGCCGTGCCACTCAGATACAGGTCCGCCTCTGGTTGGCAAAGCTGGTTACTTTATCTACATAGGATTTAATAATCGTTGAAGGGCTGTAGGGAATTAAACCCATGAATAGATAATAAAACTACTAACACAAATTTTTTTTTATTTTCATTTTATGGCTCGGTGGTAGATAACAACCCTCTTGAAATTACTATAAGTCTTCTTTGTTTCTTTAAAAAGTTTTGTGTGTAGAGTGTTTCAGCACAAATAAGCATCTAAAAAACTATTTCAATGTAGTCAATGATTGTTAGCATGTCACGACAACAGCCTCTAACAGTTCACTGTTGGTCATAGCCTTCTATTCTTCTAGAAAGCAGTTTTTGGATGATTGTAGACTCATTCTCAATAATATTTCTTTCATTTTAATTTTGCTGACACAGAGTGAAGAACGGAAAACTAATGCAACTACATTTAGTTGCATTAGTTTTCCGTTCTTCACTCTGTGTCAAAAAATCTTTAAACAAACTGAAATTATTGTAAATTTTGATTAAATATAGTATCTTGCGATAAAAAAAATCCCTACGAAAGCACTTAAGCGAGTAATCATACGCCAAAGCTGCCTCACATTTAGGAAAAGAGCTGATGAAGCATTTTGAAAATGAACTCTAACACTGCCACAAACACACAGAGAGACGGACAGACATCGACGTCAAGCTTACAACACCCCTCTTTTTGCGTGGGGGGTTAAAAATAAGTAAAATTAATCACCAAAATGCAAAGGTGATGTCATGTCACTGATTGATAAATGCACACTATCTTTATGATAAGTAAGTCCAATTCATAACTAATTAATGTAATTTCAGGTTTCAACGCGGGATTGATAAACTTACTATCTTGATTCGTTGATATTCTTAGTTATATAATATTTACAATCGTGAATATTCCGATACTATATCATGTTCTATAATACCTATATGTCAGGAAATTTAAAGGTACTTAGAGACTAGTGTAAGCGCACTGTCCGTGTCGTTACCACACGACAGTGCGCTCACACTCAGGCTCTAGTTATTAAGAATACAAAGTATCACCATCCCCATTCATCCCACATGGGTGTCGCTTTTTTTAATGTATGGCCCTGCCAAAACGACTCTACTCTGCCTGATGGAAAACATAAGCAGAATCCAAGAATGGTGGTCACAATACTCACTGCGAATACAAACAATACAACAATGGAGCATGGTGACCCATACCATGGCGGCCTAGTGTCGCTTCTGCATCATTGGACCTCCGGTCTCGCATTCAACAATGAAACACGATAGCATTAACTCTGTCATTTTCTGTGCGTGGGTAGTACCACGCCGATCGAGCTGGCCCGTTTGTGATGAAATTAGTGGGGCTCTACTACCTCTAAAGTAGAATTAGGGACAAACGTATAACAACATCACTGCAAGTAGAAGTAAAACTTTAAACGAAACTTACACCGACCTATCTGGAAAGCGTGGTAGAGCATGTTAAACGTAATTTCTAAGGAGAGACAAATGTCTAGCAATGGATTATTGAAGGATGTTGATAAGGACGATGGGCTCGCTCGTTCGTAAACCTAGTCAGTACATCTATCAGATTAGATTTACTTTAACGTCTTTTTTCAAGACCACACAAGAAATTGGAGTGTTTTAAGTTAAGTTGCTATAAATGTTGCCTTATTTAACTTTTTGATGATTTCAATAACAATGGTTAGTTAGCTAAACTTGCATTTATTTATGAATGGTTAGTTATTGAAGTAAAGAAACAATTAATATTATATTTATTCCATTTAATTATTCTAAAGTCTTAAACTATTTAACTCATAGTTAAATAAAATATGTGCGGTAGAAAGATAAGAAACTTTTCTTCTGCAGTTGAAACTTTCTTGAAAATATTTAAAAATGTTAAGCAAATAATACAAAAATTTAGACAAATAAGCTACTCTAATGCTGTCTAATTTTCGTATCCTATAACCTAGACAAACTCGTCAAATATAGACATATCGAAACGTTTTATGATCATGTAGAGAATGAGGGCATTGTTCTAAATCATACTTACGATGTAACTGTGACGTAAGCGGAGCCCAAATCACTGCAAGACTCGTCGGAGGTCAGGCTTGTTCGGAACAAAGTTCAGTCACATGTACATGTCTTGAAAACATTCGAACAGACACCACAATTTTGTCCAAGAATCACAACATACCTGTAACAATGTTTATTTCTGTTAAATACTTAGGTACTATTTTTAATTCAGTTTAATCGTTTGATAATCGATTTCGACATCGACAGTTTAATTGATTGATTTCTAAGCTTCTTTAGTAAGAACTTACAAGTGAAAAACATATTGTGTTATTTTTTTTACATTTGTAGGAAATTATATGATACGTATCTATATATGAGATCCGCACATGTTTATTTTTTTATTTTTTCCTTACTTACTCCGGCATTAGGACAAACGTGAAACGGACACTAACAGAAAACACCAAGATTGAGATCAACAATTTGTAGATCACACAAAGTGTTTTACCATGTGGGATTTGAACTCCCAACACCTTAGCGCAATAGAAAGCAGCGTAGCGACTAATTAAACCACAACGATATTCGTGTAGTTAAATTGGAAGTAAATAGGATACATTGACATAAATTTAGGTACAAGGTATGTACAGATCACAAAACTTACGTTATTTCTTTCCAACTTTTATTACTCCTTTGATTGATGAGAAAGAAAATACTAACATTATGTACTGTGCCTCCAAAATATCAAACCAGTTTTGTTAGACGTACAAACAATAATGATTAATAACGGCATATCATACCCTTAATATATATATAATCTTATGTGTTAAGCTCTACGAGTATCAATTACAATATACTTAGGAAAATACTTTGAATACTATTTAAGGAATTATTTATTTTACATTAAACATATTTTCCTTTTTGATATACGCCTGATCTTAAAATGGTTTAAAATTAAACCTAGCCTAAATCTAAAGCTATTAACCAAAGTCAAAGTCAAACAAGAAAGTTAGTTATCCTTTCGCCGATTATGTACACAGAATTACACAGTACATATTCCAAAATTTATCGCCTATTTCCTAGAGGCGTAGGCAGAGACAATTGATATCAATCTACTAACGGTCCTCACACACTTAAAAGACTTAAAAACGATCAAACAAAATAACGAATGGAATCCCGTTTTAAATTTCGAACGAATTTTCATTAATAAAAATCAAAAAGTGAATTCATTTATTTTAAAATACTACTACTAGTAGTCAGGGGTCCAGAAAATCTTACACGGGACCACAAAGAGAAATTGGTGATTGCGATTCAAACCTGAATTAATTCATATCTCTATTGATGCAACTAAAACTGCAGGGAAATAAAATAACTATACAATAACTGGAATATTACAATATTATTTTAATTATCTTATCAAAACACACGGATCACGGCCGTTGACATTCCAGTCATTTTTATGCCGTCTGTTATACGTCGTGCTAACCTACCTCCCCCTCCCTTCCCCTCACCTTGGTTACTGCAAATATAAATATAGCTTTGGAATGATCAAAAATAAGTAATTTTATACGCCACGATAGATAGATTTCAAGGGACACAACTCGTAAACTAGGTATATAGTACACATCATCATTTCTATAGAGAATAATGTAGAGCAAAACATATTTGTGTTCAATTCATCATTAATCATCGTTACCAGCAGCCATAGTCCGATCATTGCTGGACATAGACCTTTCTTATTGATTATGTACCCGACTGCGGCGAAGCCAAAATGAAAGGTAATATTTTAACGGTCTATATTTGTTTGTAATAGTTTGTATAATCCACCATAGCGATTAAACCACTACTCGTTTTAATGAATGAGGTAAGAATAAATTCGTAACAATATCCCAGGTGCCATCAGCGGCCAAAATCAAAACTTATTACGTAGTTTCGTTATAGTTTACTAAACTTTTCAAAAGAAAATAGGTAACAATCAGCCTTTTCCCATTTTTGATTGTCAATTTTTTTTTCAGTAATATTCTACACCCAAAGTAGCTTCGGCCGTAGAAAGAATATCATTAAATCATTAATCAAATATAGTGTGTATTATTATAGTAAATAAAACATATACTAAAATTTTATATAATACCATTCTGACGACATCAAATCTTAACAATACCGTGACAAAACAAATATTCCTCTTAAAGCTGCCTGATATTGTTTTCAGGGTTACTAAGTATTATGCGTTTATTTGATCGGTTTGTATATAGGCATTTATGAGTTCCAAAGTCATTGATAAAAGATGATCGCAGTGCATCGGTAGTATTCTTTGTGAAATAAAATGTCTAGATAACGTATCAAGTCAGATTTACTGTCAGATGATCAGATATTCCCCAACCCGCACTTGGCCAGCGTGGGGACGTATGGCCTTTACCCTCTCCTGAGAGGAGACCCGAGCCCAGCAGTGGGACATTATGGGTTGTTGTTTGTTTTTGTTTGATCAGATATTATTAATCTCTAAAATGACAGACAGATTTTGATCATTTTACTCGCATTGAGTAGATTTCTAGGTAAATAATTTATAAAATGATACCATTATTTTTGGGAGAACGAAGTTTTGCCAGATAATTAAAGATAAACTGCAGAAATGGCTAGTTGAGAAATGGCGCTGTATTGAGTTTGACTATTAGTGTGTTATGCATGAAAATAAATACATACAATACAAATTTTTTTTTTTCAATTTACAAATGCAGACCTACTTACTACTTATATCACGTGGAAAGTAGAATAATAAAAATAAAATCGTATTGCTCATATGCACCCTTTGATCCCAATCCGGGCAGAGTTTAAAATATGGTAACAAGACTGCTTGTAAACATACTTATATTTAATACCTTCAAATGAGATTTTCTTGCATATATATTTATACGGCAATGTTGTTTCGGGGGCGATAAATCGATCTAGATAGGATAGATCATATTTAGAAAATGTGCCAAACAAAGCTCAGTCATCCAAGTACTATTTCTAAAAACATACTTAAAAGGAGATATTATAATAAGAAGAAGATATATATTATAATAAGAAGCAGACACACAATTCTTTGTCAAACAACGGTGATCCTTTTTATGCGTTAAAAACGTAACATGTGTGTAGTTTAAATAATTTAAGATGTTTCTTACACATACTTATCTGACAATAGTTACAAATTTTCACATAAAGGTTTAGCTATTAATATACTAAATTACAGAAGCATTCACTGCTAATCCACGAATGTTGAATTTTAATGACCATGAAGGTATGGGTAACTCAAATTATTAGACACCTTTCACTATAATTAAATAAGAGAAAGGCTTTATAAACCATGTAGCTATGTTGTCATGTACGTGACTGTGTTAATATAAACACCATACCACGACAGTTGTGTAAAGTATGGATACACTCGGAAGTAAGATTTTAAATATATTTTTGTTTTGTTTGATGTTTACAATAATATTAGCTGAGCCCCGCGGTGTTACCCGTGGTTTATAAAGTGTAGCCTAAGTGTTATTCTGATGTATAAGCTGTATTATTGTAAAGTTTCATTAAAATCCATTCATTAGTTTTTACGTGATAGAGTAACTAACATCCATCCATACTTATAAACTTTCGCGTTTATAATATTAGTAGGATTACTTTAAACGTTTTAGTAATAAACTTAAATAAGGTATAAGGTCGGAGCGCACTTGTGACGCCTCTGGTGTTCAAGGGCGGCGGTAATCGCTTACCATCAGGCGATACGTCTGCTCGTTTGCCACTAATATCATAAAAAATACGTAGTATTTTATTTATATTTTAGTAGCTTTTATTAGTTGATTGCTTGAATTCGAACTATTACCTATTCTATTGTTCGGGATCACTAAAATATTGTGAAATTTTATAACCGTAGTAAATAATGTGTAACAAGTAAATAAAATAAATTCTTATTCGTTTAGAGTATTAGTTAACATTATTTTTAATCACTGTCATCTCAAACCATATGGGTCAGTATATTTTCGTAATATCAAAACCGAAAAGCTTTTACTTCCAGTAGGTCTTTTCAGGCACTTTCGAAACTTTAAATAAATGACTCCAGCGCGGTTCTAAAGTGTCATCTACATACATATGAAAAATAATTTGTTAACAAGAAAAATACAATGGGTAAAATATAATTATGATAATAAACAATAATTCTATAGCCAACTTTTGCTGGAGAACATTTAAATAAACAAGCTCCAACTTTTGCTGGAGAACATTTAAATAAACAGGCTATATATACTATGTGCTATAATAAGATTTTGTGATCACTTGCCTATTTAAAAGGGTAGTTGACACGTAGTCAAATTAGTTACTTTTAATTATCTGTCAAAACGACAACTTTGTATTTAATACAAACTTGTCATTGTTTTATTAAGTACATTTTTCATACAAAGTTGATTTGATTGAGCAATATATTCCAATGTTTATTTGATTAAAGTTTGTGATGGGAATGAAAAGCTGTAATAATTATATTTTCCTAGATGTTTTGTAATATGCGCTTTAATAATAAAGACATCAGTAATACGGTACTGAACTGGAACAAATGAAAGATAAAAGAGCAAACCTGCCTTTTATTTAACAGCTTTTCACAGTCCACTAGTGGACATAGACTTTTAGCAAGGAGTTTGACCTATACCACTCTGTCTTTAAATAGGCTTCAATCATCAACCAAGACCACGAACTAGATACGCAACAAAAATGTGATTTTTGATAAACAAATAAAAGTAAAACAATGTCAAGGTCTTTTAAAAATTAATTGTTGCATTAGCGTAAATTTGAGGATATACAGAGTATACACAAATCCTCAAATGCTTATTTAAAAGCCCTACGATTCATCCGTCCATTTAGTTCCGTCCATTTAGTTTAATAAAGACCTCTTAGTGGAAGAACTTACAATGACACGAATGTCACGCTGCATTAGAGTGATCAGTCTGACCAGAATGCATTATTATAGCAAGCACGTTTGCGTATTGAACATGTAAACAGCATTGATTTTAACCGATTATAATAATTTCATTAAATTTAAATATGCCGAACTACTCACAAAAAATCCCTCAAAATCTCTGTCTTATTTCAATATTTCTACAATATAAGATATTGTACTGTTAAAGTAGGTACGTACAAGATAATCTTATTTCTTTAAGTAAGGAATCAAAACGTAATCTTTAAACAAATTATCTTGAAGTGTCTCAAAAGGCTTTGAATATCCATCTGTCTGTCAGATTCTATCATAACTTTTAATGATATAAAGCATTTTTATAACTATATAAACGTTGTGTCTTCGCTATAGGTAATTCTACAAATATCGTAGCACAACTTTGGAATATACCACAATGTCCAAAACACCATACTTTTGGAAAAAGCAAAGATGATAAAAAAGAAATATCTGTCAGAAGGAAACCAAAACAAACAATTCAAAATGGCGGCAGAAACGTCACACTTACTATCGGTCTCGGCCACGTTATCACCGGCGCGTAGACGATCCGTTTTTAGAAATATTAATTCAGTAATAACTGTTGTACTATTTTTAGTGCGGCCTAGTCTAAAAATACAGCGACCGTAGTGGCGAGCTGTGACGTTTACACTTGATAATAATATTGTTACTCATGTAATATAACAGTGTCAATGACTTCTTGCAATTTATTGGTTATGTTGTTCACGATTGACTTAGAACGTCGTAACTGAGGTTATCACCAATCAACTGGCTATTAGACAGGTCATTGTTATGCAGAAAATGTTTCTTTATTCTACGTAACTTTGTTAATTATACCGTTGTTATTAGAACATCCTTGAAATATATAAAACATATTTAATTCATCATATTTATTAATATAACTAAGAAATAAAGCATTCATACATATTATCATGCCAGTATTATCGATGCAGGCAGAGTCCTACTAAGCGCTAAGAATTTATCGACTACAATTGAGTCCCACTTATATAAGGGGACGGGTTCGTTTTAATTGCTGGTCACTTTGAGTTCTGAAAGAGTAAAATGGAAGAAAATATTAATAGTAAAGAGACGGTTTAAGTTAAGACAAAAAGAGGAACAGGCTTTTACAGGCTCATTCGAGAATGGCAACCAAAACGACAGGTTCGCATGCCTTATTCAAACTAGCTAATGAAGAATGGTTTTTCAATTATTTAAAAATATAATAATTATGTATTTTAATTGTATACTACTTCAGTGTCAGAAATATTTGTTAAGTAATAATCACGAATATTAATCAACGATTAGAACATTAGTATACAATCATGATACGCTTTAAGTTTTGCTAATCAAACATACAACCAATGAGCATTGGCTAGTTCCACGACTCATTCGATTAGCACTCGATTTAAATTCACTTCGCGAGGATACATTAGCAAATTAATAGTTGAGTTACGTAACTAGAAGTCCACTATTCGGTCGGTATCGAGCGTGAGACGTGCTTGAGTGAGTCGCAAGGCCGACTTGTCGACATTGACCGTGAAGTTACGACATCAACTTACAAAAAACTTATTATGTTTCCGCAAATCGAGACCGAGTTGCGTTGAAAAGTAGACTTATTGAAAAAACGTGGAGGCCGCAATACGTCATTATTTTTGTGTGATTGTCAAATCGATAAGTCTCTATCTTTCGACTTACATAATGTAATTATCGTACGTTATATTTACTATTCGCATTTATAATGACAACTACCAAATTTGATACGTAGTATGAAATTTGCGTTAATGGCTTGAGTTGTTTTGAGACACTACATAAGTAGATTTAAAAGTAAATGTGTTTTAAATACAACTTTATTTGCTTTCACTTAATATTAAAATATTTCTGAAGTACCTAAGTGAGGGTTCGGTTTCTTAAATAAGTTTTAAATATAAATTATTGAACATAATGTGGTGTAAACAATATATTATGGACCATAAAAACGGTCGATGAATAGTTTTATACTTCAACGACTTGGATAAAAAATATTTTATTCATAGTAGATAATGTAACTTTTATTATCACACCGCCCCAACCCGCACTTGGCCAGCGTGGGGACGTATGGCCTTAACCCTCTCCTGAGGGGAGTCCCGAGCCCAGCAGTGGAAGATTGGGTTGTTGATGTTGATGATGAGGTTATATCACATCTAATATTTTGATCATAAATTCTCTGAATGGAGCAAAACTGTAAACTCTCCACTCTTAAATTGGCTCTATTAGCACTATAATGCAGTACTACCCACATAATTTGAAAAGGAATTTAAAGGACAAAATGGTAATTATTACTGATGACAAGCTATACTGAACTGACAAAGAAAAAGTCCGCCTTGTGCAATATGTTTGCAGGAAGTTTTAATAAATAATAATAAATATATAATCTTTGTTTTTACCTGCACTTTATATTGGCGAATTCTTTATGTAGAATCGCCGGCTTGAAGAAAAAAATAATAAATAATTAAATTAATATTACGGTAAGTTGAGTGTTCGAAGTATATTTCTTTACAAGAAAATGTTTAAAAAAGTATAACTCAACACACCATGCTAATTAAAGTTGATTTAGTAGTTATGATGCTGCGGTGGATATTACAAACAGACATAAACTGCCAAAATATAACCCTTCCTTTTGACTTTGCCATAGTCGGGTAAAAAAACATAATTATTATTCATTTTGTGCTTGATTAAGTTAAGTATGTATGTTTTTGAATTTTATTGGCGCCTTTAAAAGATTTACTGTACAATCAAACTGAAAACCACAAGCCACATTGAAAGGAAAGTTGAACGACTTATGAATAGGAATACTTTCAATCGAGTATTTTCAAGTAACTGGCAAAGATATCTAGGACAAAACCCGACCATACCACAGTTGCTCCTCCTATCTGCCCTGTTGTTAAGTTGTGTTAGTTCAAGACATCACTATATGGCATATACTCTTATTGAAGGGTCACATGACAACAATTCATGAGCCAACATTTCCGAGAAGTTGACTTAGAAGCTAGAGTCTACACTACAGAGTTGACCTATTTAACTAGTTACAACCCAATTTCTCGGCCTTATGACGTTTTAAAATGTTATATTTAGATGTTCCAGAATCCAAAATTGGTTCGTGCTAATTGTCGACGACAACTTCCAAGTCCGTATCAATTAACAAAACTTGTTTGTATTAATCTCCAGTAGCTGGCGCCAATGTATCACACTCGTGGACATGAGGACTTTTAGAAGTAACTCTACAATGCGGTACGACTCATGCGACCCTGTACCAATGTAATATTAGATTGAGCGATAGTTACAAGTTTACTAGAAATAACGCAATTATAACTAATTTTACATAAATCAATTCATCAAGTTTCCATTTAGCTTTGTATATGTATAGCGAAGTAAGCACCCAATTCTTCAGTAAGACGTTTTCAGTGAAGGTGTGTTGAACCTTGATAACAAAATAAAGCCTATACATTCATTATAATGGCTAAACTTGAACTTATGATGAATTAACATTGTCCTCGATTTAATGAACAATGATACTTGACTGCCTCAGTGGCACAGTGGTAGCGTGCGCGACTGCTATCGATGAGGTCTCGGGGTTCATGAGGTATAATAAGTATGTATTTATACAAAAAAAAGTATTTTAAGTATTCATATGAGTTGTCTAGTATTCATAATAAAAGTTCTGCTTAGTTTGGGACTAGATGGCGTGGTGTGTTAGATGTCCGAAATATTTATTGTTATAATACATGACGCAGTAATATCTAAACTGCAGCAAAAGCATTGTATGCCAACCTTATGAAATAGAATATAATGAAGTTATATACTAAAGTATCAAAATTTCAAATGCATACCTACAGAAAATATGTATTAAAGCTAAATTATTCATTTGATTTTAGTTTTCATAGTACGTGGTCAAGCGACCTTGGCGGCACGATCCAAGTAGCAGCCAAAATATTTAATTATTCATTATATTATATTAATTCGTATGAGACCGTACATTTTGTTCTGTTAAGCTAAGCCACGTCTTTTTACTGAAATTTATCCTTATATTATTTATTTAGTAGCAGTGTAAGCATTTAGCATATTTTATAATTACCAGTATTTTTAAGTGTGAACTGCATGCAATAACATATTATGCAGTCAAGTACAAAAAACTTACATACAACGGGTAATCACGGCATGGCCGTAATACGTAGAGATGAGCAAAATCTGCTCTCGAAAGTGTAAAAGTTTTGAAGGGTAGAAAATACGAGGACGACTACAAAATATAGTACTAGACTGGCTGCTAGACTAAGAAGAAATATACTGTACTTTAAGTATAGTAATCTGAAAATGACAGAAGAAAATAGATACAACAATCTTCTTGCATCGACTCATAAAAAAAATAAGAAAGGATATGATAATAATGAGTTCGATGATGATAGTAAGTTTTTTTTTCAACCACCTTTCGTACGGTGGTCAAATTTTGATCATAAGTCCCAAAGTTTTAAATCATTGTTTTCATATCTGTTACTAGTATATTTTAACTACTTTCTCTACCGTTATGGATCTACGTATACACTGGATACTGTAATATGTTGATGCCATAATTTGAACTGTTTTTTTTTATAATGATTTTCCTATAACAAGTATAAAAAGTTATCACATAGATATCTACTATACACATTGTATTAACAAAAACCCATCCCACGTATACCCTGCAGCGGATATTATTCACCCTCACAAATTTAAAATGAATGATATGTATGTTCTATTGTCTATGAAGTGTTTTATTCTGCGATATAAACATATCTGCAGTGGAAAAACACCAGATTTTAAAGTTTTTGTAGAGATCGCTCGTTTTATGAATGGTAAAACTACACCTTTGGTGAAATAATCAAAGTTAAAGGTAATCCTTAACTTATTTTATTGATATATTTTCACGTTAAGAACACAGCAACGGTTCTATGTATACTTTTTTAAATTAATCATATTTCCAATTTTTTACGGAATTTTATCATATTATAGATTCTGTATGTATGCTATGTATGTATTGCTGAGAATAGAGTCGGTAAGAAAAATTGTGCCATTTGCCCGATATTTTGTGTTATAATTTATAATATTATTATTACCTGGTACAAACACAATGGTCTATTAACATACTAGCAGAAAAGATGTTTTTTCTACTAAACGAGTTCTGGACGACTGAAAGGATTGCAGCTGCTGGTGCCAGTTCATTTGGTGATATTGTTTGATTAAAAATATTTAAAAAGCATATCAACATTTATATTCTTTTTATTCTTCTTAGACATAACAATAGTTTGAGATTTGTGTTTAACCCTACTAGTGTGAAACTCCGTTAAATAAAATAAAATAAATGTCAATAAGTTATATGTAAATGTAAATAAATGTAAATGTAGCCAAAGACAACGTCCAGTTTTCAACAAAAAAAAAATTGACCTCAAATTTATAGCACAGACAATATTACAAAATGAAAAATATGTATTAGTGACTTCAATTTAAATAATTTATTTAGGCATTAAGCGGGATTAATGTTGTACATTTGAAAACACATTTGAAACACGAATTACTCGCATAAAGACACAATTGAAAAGAACCAAAACACTAAATTGCAGTGGCTCCGTTTCAATCATAATACGCAAGTGTAAAATTCTTCGAACCGTAAAAACAAAAGGTCGCATGTTACGAGCTTCCATAACAATTGAATCGTGAGTCTTCAAAATTGTCCTTTAAGCCGGGGTCTTAGATTTTCCTGATAGATTACATTTAAACTTGTTTTTCTCCACACTTTAGCCACATTTAAATTAATTATTTTGTTTTCAAAGACTCCTTCCATTTGAATGAAAGACTGAGTTTTCAAATGCAAAAAGAATTAAATTGCACATCCTGGTACTCATTTCATAAAAATATCTTAGTAATTCTCTACTAGGACGTTGAACCCAGAGTGAGACTTGAAAATTTTAAGATAGGTAATTGCATATTTTGCGAACAGGAAAAGACCAGTAGTGGTCTACGGAAAGTCTACAAAAAGTAGATACCAGTGGTATACTGGTGTTACGATAGTTTATAGGCAATTTGAACTCATTATTATAGGGAGAAATTTAAACACTACGTATGTAAACAAATAGATAGGTAAACGTTTTTTGCAGTCGATAAGGTGCGTCGTTCAAGGCTACGTGGCGAGGAAGTAGCTAGACAATACGCGCGCGATTTTGAAACTAAATCGCAAACTACAGTAAGTAGGAAGTCTCTAATGTCACGACATAGAGAAACAGTTCAACGTGATAAAAAAAACTTGCTAGTTTTTCTTGAAAACTATTGTTAGTTTTTAGTCCGTTCGATAGTAAACGGTTATTGAAAGTAATTAAAATAGTATCTTGTCAAAATTGTGTGAATTAATAGTAGTATAGCAGGCATATCATCTCAGTGCCTAAGTTATCAAGATCTTAGAAATTACTTTTTAATTATTTTCTTAGTATTGAAAAAAAAACTATTATACAATTATATAATAGTTTTTTTTTTCAATACGATATTATAACCGAACTTTCAGTGAGTAACAACGTTTAAACAAATAATGATTCTGTCTTCTATACAAAAAAGTTCAATTCAGATTACTAGAAAATAATTATGTGCATTTCTATACCAAGACGTACAATCTCAAGACATGGCTCGTAGCATATGCAACTTCTTTGCTACCTACATTTTTTTTCTCTTAAATTTTAAATAAGATCGTTTCAGTAATAGAAACACGGAATTGCAACGACAAAATAGAAATATTCTCATTCTAAAATATAATAGATATTAGTTTGAATGTCACTCGGGTTGCTAAGTTGTAGAAGAATTATAAAGACCTATTTTTATAAAAACACTTAAACATGTGTCTAAAAAAACTTTCGTACCTTGCGAGCAATTAGTTATTACCGCACTATTTCATGTTATAACGATATGCAGTAGAGTATCACTAACACTATTAATAGCAAATTTTATTACACATTCGTATAGTATTTTACTTCCTAACATCCTGAGCTTTTCCATAATATAGCGAATATCATGTTTCAGCAGTTAAATTGAAGACGTGAGCACTTTTATATCTGTCGAAGGTGAATCGAGTGTCTCATTTCTTTCAATAACACCAGTATTGATAAACACGTCTACCTTTAAGATGTCTCGGTTCCTACGAAAGTATGGTTTAATGAATTTTATTTTTCATGAATATCGTGAAAGAATGTTGAATGAATAAGATGTTTCAAATGAAGTGTTTTTATTAATATCTTTATAGACAGTAGTACAATAGCGGACTTAACGCGCTATGTATTCTCTACCGGTCTACCGTGGGCTGGCGTAAAGATGAATCAAGAGGTGCACTATATTTTGGTTACGAGTTTTAAGAAGTTCATCCACAAGTACATACTGGGTAACATACCAGATTTATTACAAGAGCCAAACGAATTTTTTTTTAGGTTTTAAGAATGATCATTTTAGAATACATTATGTATATGTTTGACTAATTTTAGGAAGTTTCCGGCTCCCCCTATTTAACAAGAAATAAATTGATACCTATTCCAGTTTCATTCTAACTGAAAATTGCTTATAATTTGTTATAACTGATAAATTTGAGTCGAAAAATAGAATTATACTATCTTTTTGCCTACTCTAAGATCGAATTCATTGATACGTAACAATAATCAATTCATAATAAAATGAATAAGTATAAAACATTAAAGTTTACGTGTGTCTTGTTATAAAATTGTGATAAAAAATTGTGCTAAGATAAGCCTATTAAGGAGAAGTAAAATAATAAATATATAATGATAACTAATCTTTAAAGTGTCTACCTATATTTTACAAACAGTCAATATAAAAGTCGATGCAACCGTTAAACACATAATCAACAGCGTATAATAATCCACTGCTGAACTGCCACCTCTTTTTAGAAATGAATTTTTGGTCTCCTATACCAAGCAGACCAAACGGGCTGGTATTATGTTTATTTCAAGTGTTCCTTCTCTTTACTGTGCTTTTGTTTTCTGTAGTTCTGAGTTGACTCTTACGACATTCACAGCGACAGTCATATACGCAAGGCTGTATTTCCGAAGGAGTCCACAAAAATGTTAGATTTAATAATAATAATAACTTTATTTTCTCTCACAGGAAAGGTACAATTAAGTTATAAGAGATCAAGGTACATACAAAACAGTTTTTAAAAATTTCCCCAGTGAGAGCTGGAGTCCATACTAGGCTCGAAGCCTGTGTCTATCTCAAGGCCCACCCTTCGGCCGACAAAATTTTTTTATTTACTCAGCGAAGTACTAAAGAGACTTTGAAAAACATGGAGTATTACATTAGGATGTAAAATATGGACTCGAAATACGTATTATAACGTACAGGTCATATAATAGAGCGATACTCGGATCTTTTGGAATTTAAAACGTAAATTTTGGTTTCACTTTAAAAAAAGAGTAGTTTTTCTAAGGCAAGAAATTGCTTATAGTTGGTAAGGTCAAATGATCTAAGTATTACTTTTATATTCAAGCACAGAGTGAATCATTCGTATTCATTCTATAACTGTTCTATTTATTTCGCTCATGTTAACGTAAAATAATCATTTTTCTTTTCATTTGCATTTATATACATATTGTTATAGAATCCAACAGATATATACTTAGAAGTAATCTATTTATATTGTCAAATAGCTGACTAAACACCCCAACTTCATACATGTGACTACCACAATGCCAAGATTGTTACTACTTTACCGCAAAATTTACCGAAAATGGTAACAAAGAAAGCACAACTTATTTTCGATACGTATGCGTACCTAAATTGTATGTAATTTAAATATTTTTAGGTAAACATTTATGGCTGAGTAGGCTGTTTTGAAATATATTTAGTGAATTATCGTGTGATTACTTAGTTCCAAAGACTTTTTTCAAGCGGGTACCTCTACAATTTTAAAAATTGAAATATAAATTATTCAACAATATTTTAAAGTATAGTTTAGAGGTAAATTTAAGAATACCGCTACTGTCACTACATGCTACATCAGTTCACTGCTGGGCATAGGCCCCTCAGTGTTAGAGTTTTATTTCATCATCATCAGCCTATCGAAGTCCACTGCTGGTCATAGGCCTCTGCACGCCACTTTGTTCGATCCTATCGAGTTTTATTTATATCTGATTAAATAATAATCTTTTATTATGATAGTTTAGATCTGAAGTACCTAATACGTAACTTTTTTTCTATAATTATATAATCGCACAAAAGTAAACTTAAAAGTAGATCTAATCTAATCACAAAGTAAAATTCGAGAGTTCTGTAATAAATGATACTAAATATTCTTTATCTGTGAATGATATACAGGCAAAATATTTATCAAAACGTAGTAACAACATGAATTGCCTAGTTTTATAATTTAAAACTATAGTTGCATAATTGAAAACCTTGTGATTTATGAATGTGGAACTGTCACATCTATGAACAATAAAAGCAAACCAAAAAGGAGTAACAATAATGGCAACGAAAACACATAAATTTAACTCCCCAAAATAACAGTTAAATACTCTCCAGGGATCAAGTAACATACCTATTAAAGGACAAAGCAAAGTTGATTTCCTCCGAGACAAATTTCTTACGAATTGGGCAGAGAAAACCAAGTTGTAGGCACAAATCAAGAGTATGAGCCAGCCATCATGGCCTAACCGAGCAAAGTCACGGCATATTGTAATATACACGTGAATGTCACAAGCACGCCCGACATGAATCACTTGACATTGAAAATACTGAAAGCCAAGAACACCCAAATTTTAGGGGGTGACTTTCGCTCCCATCGATCCTTGTGGAAATGGGTCGACCTCCCTCGGTGACCTTGCATGCCGGAGATGGTCGAACGTTTCCGAGGACGTCCGAAAATTTCATTCATTTGGACTAAACGCTCATGTTACTAACAACCGGCCGTTTCCATGTTTGAAATATTTCGACTCTAATGTGAATGTTTAATTACGTTTTTAGGCTTTGATATATACGTATGAAATTAAAACTGACGTGTAACAACTTGTAGAATTCCATGGAATACAAATGTATTCAAGTTCAATTATTATTTACGGTACCTGGCGGTTTCAATAGTCACTATGTCAAAATACATTATGATCCTCACTTATTGAAGGATGAAGAAAATCAAGATTGACAGATGTCGCCTTCGCCTAAACTCAATGTGTCTAAGGATGACTTGTGAATAACCGAGATAATTTTGTTCTTTAGGGGAGAAGACAGACATTGATGAGCTTTTTATACGTGATGCGGTATACCAGTTTTTTTAAATTATAAACTTTATTATTTATACCTTATTGTAACACTTTAGATGTTTGCATGCCTTTCTCTTAAATATAAAAAATGAGGTCTAAAATCATGGCCAATGACTGCTTTAAATGGGCAAATAAAAAGGATAGCGGATTGCCTTGCAATACATTTACAATTCCCAAAAAGCGTCTTGACATAATTAATACTAAGGGCAAAAAAAAAACAATAATTGGTTTTATGTAATAATAATGATGCTGTAGAATTCGGAAGCTTGAGTACGTAGATTAATTATTATTATTTACTGTACACACAAGAAATTGTTTTCTATTACTTCAGCAAATAATAATGCAACACCGGAAGATCTCATAATCTATGAGACAATGCAGGGCCGTGTTATCATTCTCTATCAATATTTGTGTGACCTTAATAAAATGTATCTCTAAACACTTCAATTAATAAACATATTTTATAGCGCTTTTATGTAATGTCATATTACGTGTGCCTCAAGGTTCAGGCGGTGGAATATTTAGAGAAAACCGGTACGTTAGTTTCTTCCGCGCTTAATGTTAAATATATGATTATGTTTGAACATCGGCAAACGGTACGTCTAGCCGCCACGAAAATGAAAGTTATTTTTAAATGGAGATATGAATTCCACTAATGTGATTTTTATTTGTTATGTAACTTACTTTGCCCACCAGTTTCACACCCGTTAAAAAAATTATTTTCATGCCATGATGGTGTAGAGACAGTCCAGTACAAATATACACAAATAAATAAAATTGATGTGCCTGTTTGTAATTTAAAATTCGCAGCTTTTCACACACGGTTACTACGTTAAAATTTTTTTTTAATGTTCGTCTGTTCCGGATAATCTCTAGATTGGCTGGACTTATTTTGAAAGGTTTTTCACTGACAAATAGATAGCTTGATATAAGGAGTAACTAGGCTACTTTTTATATTAATTTCAACCCGCAGCGTTACTCGCGGTTGTTGTTGTAAACGTACAACAATAATCGCGAGTAACATTGTAAGATACAGCTAGTTTTAAATAAGATTTGTACCATTGTAAGTTGACCCTATTTTTTTACAAACAACCCCTTCCTCCAAGAAAAGCTTTTAGAGGTATATTTCTAAGCATTTTTTTTTTGATATTTATTTATAACTCACTTCATAATAATTAGAATCAAAATTTATTTTGTTATAAAACTTTCTCGGCGTAACACAGCCGATGTCGCTTTTCATATCAGCTTCACCTATGCAAATAAAGTTAGTAATAAATAAATAAATACAGTAAAAAGCTGTTAAAATATTTGCATTTCAATCGTTTGTAGGGCTGCGAAGTTTAAACAATTTTACATTTAAACAATTATTGATTATTATTGATAGAAAGTCTAGGATAGATCACAAATTTAACGAAGCGACTCCATCTCAGCGAAGTTGTTGATAAATTGTCAATAACCATTTGAATGAGTTCATCCTAAAAATAATTATTCAAAAACCAGAAATTAAAATACAATAGAATTGAATATACTTTATTGTACACCAATTACAAATTATTTCAAGAAACTGTGATCAATCGGCGAACCTATTGCTAAAAGCAGTCTCTTCCAGCAACCTTTAGATCAATTAAATTTTACATCGACACAAGCAGGCAGTAGATTTTGGTGTTTACACCTAAATTACCTTGAAAATCCAGTACATGCTGTCTGTTTGTGTCGATCTATGATTTTTAACTGTAGCTCCAATTTTACGTTCATAATTGTCACTTAGTTTAGTGCCTTAATTGAATAAATTATTTAGAATTTAAATTTGACAGGCGAAAGAAATTAACGTAATAAAGAAATTATCGAAGGAATAGGTAGAAAAGTATAAATTTTAAGAAAAATCATGGACGATGTTTAGGTTATATATAGGTATAGATCTGTCATGTCAATCTTGCATTGTCTAGTAATTGGTCTATCTTTAGAGTAAAATGGATTTAAAAGTCATATAATCCTGGTCAGTTTCAATGAATTTGTTCAAAAGCGTGAAAAATACATATCATTATAGTACAACTAGTAACGGTTATCTTAAATTAAAACAGGCTTACTTATCATATAAGTAATAAATCGTAAATTTATTAGCACGATCTAGTAACTAAGTATTAGTAAATTCTTTGTTCCGGAATAACTCTAACCAAGTGCCAAAATTATGGTTATGCCCCTTAGTTAGGGATACAGTACGCTGTATCCATGACAAATATCCGATGACTTGTTTTGCAAAGGTCAGAAGCATCACAAGGCCGCCATGGTGTGGGCCACCACACTGCATTATTGCATTGTCTGCATTCGCATTGAGTACGGTGACCACTCTTGAATTCTGCTTTTTCTTCCATCAGGCAGTCATTCTTAATTTTAATAAAAAACACAAATATTTTTATTCGTAAGATTTGCAGATGATTGAATATTTATGTATATTGTGTTCTTGAATTGCATGTATTTTTTAAGTTAACCATTCAACATTTTTGCGATGTAGATAATAGATGTAATGTAGATAGAAGAGCGAGGATATCATCATTATATATGTAATCTAAATGATGTCGATGACTTAATCGAAGTATATATTGAGAATTATAGACATATATACACATTATGCCTGCCTTGTTGGTCTAGTGGCTAGCGTAAGCGACTGCATAACAAGGGGTCTCGGGTTCGATTATCGGGTCGGATTGTTGTTGGGTTTTTTTTCCAAAAAAAATCTTAATATTATATGGTTGTGTTTCCCGCCCGTGCTTCAGAGAGTACGTTAAGTCGTCGGTCCCGGTTGTCTTGATCATCTATGGCAATTGTTATTGGGAAGTCACTGCCCTCCAATATACTGATAACTAGTTCAACCTTCGAATTCAGTTCACCCTCAGGTTTATGAAGGTCCGATGCCAGTCCCTCCTTCTAAAAATTCACAGCTTGAAACCGGTTGAATAAGTAGCCGACCCCAAATCTTGGGAATACTAAAGGCTAGGAAAGCAGTAAAGAAGCTTTTACTTTTTATTTTGCATGTTAATGTGAATAACCGAAGTGTATCCGCACACAGAATGCATGTATATATGTAAGTTGTAAACACACTTGTGTATGTTAAGATCTACCGAGTTAAAGGCCGACTGTCCTTCATTTATTCTTTCATGACGATTTCATTCCGAGCGTCTTTATTATGAGCATATAAACAAAGCTATGTTAGCTGGTAGAGTATAGACTAAATACCATTAGCATTATGTAGTCTATTTAATGACGACTTCATAAACCTAATCTATGAAAATATTGTAAATTAAATTTCGGAGAATTATTACTTAATAAGTAGACTTGTAGCAATTGTCACATAAATTTTCAATTTCAAACACATTGATTATATATTTCAACTTGATCTATCGTAGTATGGATATAGTATATAGTAACAAAGCAAGCACGAGAGCCGAGCCATATACCTAAAAGGAACCATATGGTAGCGCATTGTGGTTTAAATTCGAATATCAGAAAATCTCTAGGTCTTCAATAAATTTCTAGATTATTAATCAGTAAAAATAAAATAAAATGTTTTCTGTTCCATTTTTACAACAAATAAAATATCAATCTTATATTCCACTCAAAAGAATATTTCCCTTAACGCACTGAGAACTAAAAAAACTTTGCATCTTATTTCTTATTGTAAGTAAGTACCAAAATAGAGAAGACATTATATTAAGTTTATCTTAGATCTGGAACCCGTAGCACAACTTTACTTAATTTGAGGCTTAAAAAAAAGCATGTGCAATAATATTGGCATCAATTTAATATTATTATCAAATCGTTGAATAAGTACTTGAATAGTGTCTACTAATTTCGGTTACTTATACTGCCGTATAAACACTTGTTAACTCGACTTTCGGTATTAAACTCAACGGTAACTGACACTCGTGTGTATTTCGACTACTGGATGACGTCATTCGATAGCGTACCCGTCAATATTTGATATGGTGCCATTAGCCACGGCGTGTGATAAACACGACGAGTTTACTAATAAAAGAGAAACATTACGATACAGTCACTTCTTTCAAATTATCCTTTTGAATAATAATACGTATATAATCTGCCTTTGAAATTTTCGTATCAAATAGCTGTTGGCATTTTACATCCTATAATGTATGTTAATTATATTTTTTGATATTAGTTTTGAATAACGAGAGCTGTTATTATTTTAATAAACACATCAATATTTATAGGAATAAAATTTAAATGTCTGTTTTATATTTCAAATTAACAGCTTTTTACTACATGCATATGAAAGTACCATACGATACTTACATCAAAAAATATTTTTACATTTTGTCTGTCTGTCAGTCTCTTTCTTCCGGCTAACCTCTGGAACGGCTGGACCGATTTTGATGGGACTTTCACTGATAGGTAGCTAATGATATGAGGGGTAACTGAGGCTTTTTTAGACTATCTATGCCATATGGTTGTCTGGAAGAAATCGCCGAGAGCGATAAGACCGCCATTTGTTATACATACTTTGTGACTGTTCCTATTGTACCGTTTCTTACTATGTGTATACAATAAAGACAAATAAATAAAAAAAAAATAAAAATAAGGCGTTACCAAATAATTATTCCAACCGCGGTTATTGCATTATAGTCGTACCGCGGGTAATACCGCGGGGTTCAGCTAATTTTTTATAAGTGTTACACATAGTAAAAAATATTTATTACGGAGTAAAAAAATATATAAACAGTTCATATCAGTTGTTTAGTACCCATACTATAAGTTCAGCTGGGTATGGGACTAGATGGCGTTGTGTGAAAAAAAAAGATAAAATAAAGGACCTCCTGTAACCTCCTTTCGAAAGAGAAGCTTATTTATGTTTATTATGTTCAGCAAAGGAATATTAAAGGCCGTTGACAATGAACACAACAACCATTGACTTATTAGAAAAGAAATACAAAGCTTTACTTACATAACTACTAAGTATTATTTCACTTTTATTATTTTATCAGGTATGTATGTATAATTATTATCGTTTTTTGCACAGTCACTGATAGTGACGCCTTCGATGATATTGTTTTATCTATGAATATTGATAAGAACTTCTTGATGCCTAACGTTTGATAAGATAAATGGTAATGTGAAAACGTATGTTACGGGTTCGTTTCTTTGAACTGTTATGAAATATCTTGTTTATATTGTTTTAAAGCATGGACATTCGGAATTTAAAATTTTTGGATAGTAAAAAGGTGTACAGATAAAATAAGTTTTTTAAATAGGTTTTATCATCATCCTATTGCAGCCTATTGGACATAGCTGGAAAATCGATCGATCGACCTTAAACTCTCAAGGTCTAAATATTTTGTTGGTTTGAATCCTGGTCAACTTTTATTTCGTGTCAAAGAAAAAATAAAGATATACCATGATACTGTGATCTAAGGTCTGAATGTAAAGTAAATTTTAGAATTTCCAATAAGGATAATATTAAATATATACAAATAAATAAAAATGATGTGCCTTTGTAATTTCAAATAAACGGCTATTAAAGTGTATATGAAATTATAGGCGGTACTTACATCAAGAAATCAATCTTTAAAATGTTTGTCTTTCAGAATGTTTGTTCCGGCTAATTTTTGGAACGACTAGATCGATTTTGAAGAGATTTTCACTGACATATAGCTGATGATATAAGGAGTAACTTAGGGTACATTTTTAGACTAACTTCGCCCTGCGGCATTAATAGCAGTTGTAACACCACGCAGCACAGCTAATTCATTATATAATTAATGAATATATACACTACGCCATTTTAAAGAAAAACCGCTAGTACTAAGAACTGGACTAACGTTAAAACGTATTTGGTACTTTATCAACAGTATTGCGTGCGCCTTCATTATAACTAACTAAAAACCACTTACAATTTAAACATAATCTCTCTAGTTTCTTTTTATTCCTACATTAGTTATGCAATCAACTGTGAAGTCAAATAAATGCGTGTTTTTCAGTAATATAAAAACTCTATTTAATGCCATTTGTTAAGGGTGATAATTAAATATAAAAAAACCCTGTCACTTGTAGCTTTAGTGATAATTATGGGCTTTGATAAGGTCAGAGCGAGGACATTCGAAAGTCCCCTTTCCAGTATTGGATTGGTTATTAATGATTCGATTAATTGGTGTAAAACCTCTACAATATGGAAGAAAGCAATGTAATTTGAAGGATTATTACCTTATTATATATTTGTAACTAAAAACTTAAATATCTATGTGAAATCGTTTGAAGTAAGTCCGATTTATATTGGCTTAAAATTTTGATGTTTAGTTAATAGAATAAACAGAGACAAAATAGAGATAAAATGCGTTAATTTGTACCCATCTATATTATGAATTCTTTATCCCTAAAATATCACACAGGCGCAGTCAGAACCTGGATGGGTGGCCGATGGTGACATGATACCATGAGCATCTCCGTGATCGAAGGTTGAGCAGGCGGTCCCGGTTTTTATCATAGGATAACAGTCGTAAAGATTAGTTGGAGGCCTTTAGGCATCTTGAAAACATCCAACGGCAACATTTACGAAGCCACAACGTTGTCTTGCCAGTCCCCAACCCCCACTCGGCCAGCGTGAGTATGACCTCAATCCACCCCTGAGAGGAGATCGCAGCCCAGCAGTAGGACATTATGGGTTGTTGATGAATGTCTGATGTCTAATGTCATTGCGATATCTGTTTTAGTAAATTACGTAGGTAAGTATCAGGACATCATCAACACAAAATCTCATCAGATATTGTCGATTGATATATATTATATAACAAGCCTGTATGGGAGAGCCCTGAACGCCTATTTTTAATTTTTCTGCTTATGTGACACGGGAAAGCCTAATGATAATTTACAAATGTACCAAACTAAATCCAGGTTTGAGTTCAGTTTTAATGTTGCCTTAGCTATAAAAGCAATATAGAATATTATAAAAAAATAAACTGTAAGAACTTTAAAATTTAATATAAATATGTGAGTGACCTCATTGATACTCATGCGTAGATAAGCCAATCATTCTTAATAACGGGTAACAAACTCATAACACACTTTGTATGTTTGACGCTCATGGTCCAATCTAGACTTCTTCAAATGCATAATCGGGCGTTAAATTTTATTTCAATTTAGAAAAACAAAATACCTAATATCAAACTTGCAGTCCCACTCTAAATGTCAAAGAACTTTTAAAAGGTTTATACAGATATAAAATAAAACTACCCACACAGAAATATTTTCATTTTATTTATAGGCGCACTTTCGCTAAAACATTACGCATCTGAGGTGGGGTGCCGGGGGAAGACGTCGGAAGGTTATCAAAAGTGATAAGAGCCCATCCATCACTCGCTCTGCGTCTGTCATCGGATGCTCTAGGGCACGAACGTGGAAGATTTTAAGTTTCTAGCTACATCTATCAGCCGCTGACAGAACATTACTTTGTTATAGAACAAACTCACTGTTTATTCTTACCTTATTGAAGTGTTGTTTTTGGGTTTGGGATAATATATTTACAGAAGTTTACAAGCACCTAAGTGACTGGGTGTATGGTCAATTGTTTGCTCTAAGATGGATGTAAGAGCCGTTTTGTCCCCTTCCCTAGGTTTGAATGTTTTTTAACGATTCTGTTACCACGTGTGATTTTCATGTTGGTACTGTTTTCTTTATTTTTTTGTGGGGTTTTGCTACTTAAATTACATACGAAGTCCAAAGAAATTTCATTATTCAAGCAGTTAATCAAATTAATAGATTATTTAAAAAAATATAGTAGCATAAAATGAAAATACCTTGTTGTTAATATTTTCTTAAGATATTGATTTTAATAAACATGTCATAAATGCGACATAAATTTTTAATTTTATTATGGCCATAATTATTTATTGTTCTAAACAAGTTCTACTTAATGCTTAAAAATTTTAAATCATTTAAAAGACGGAATGCTATATTCAAAGAAACATACTGATTTTATTTGCTACTACTATAGTACAAGGGCACAATGCATTTTCTGCAATTCAGTAGCAAACAAACTTGATGCTTCAAATGTAAAAAAAAACTATAATTAAAAAATAATAAATAAATAAAAATACGTTTATTTCCACCACAAAGAACTCATTGTACAATAATCATTGAAGTTAGTACAGATATATTAACATAAAATAACTTTATATTTAGATTTGTACTTAGCAAGATATTCCAACAACCGCATTTATAACCTTTGCGTTGCTAAATATACAAAAACGGAGAGAACTTAAGTAAATAATGTAGACGAAAATCTTGTTTTGGTGTAACACATGAAGTGAACGAGATTGTTCGCATTACGCAACAACTCGTGACTCTTATAACAAGTGCCTCTATCAATAAACGTAACATCTCAATTTATATCATCTAAACCAAAGTGAACCTTCCGCTATTGTTATTAAAGTTAGAAGTAAAAAACAATGTTCAATAACATTTCCTTGCCGAGTAATTCTTTCATGCTTTTCTTGGTCTAGCTCCAATTGTACATTTTATTAGAGCCTTTGAACGTTTAATTACAATTTTATTATTATCTTTAATTTGGATATTTATTAATTGATATGTATCATAATTATCAAGTGGTCTTTTATCTAATGAATCCTTGCATTTTTCACCGACTGTAGTAGTCATTTTTCCATGGGATTATTTTTTATATATTTTTATAGATATATTTGTTCCGTTTAATTTCAGTTACGAATTTATTTAAAAGATACAAAAATTAACTCAATTGTTATTACGGGAGCTCTAATAAACTTTTATAAATAAATAAAAAGACGCATGAAGTTTCAGTTCTAATTAATTAAGCCCAACTCACGTTTATTTCCTAAAGCTATTCAGTGAAGTAAACTAAGGATTAAAGTAATATTTCTTCAGTAGTAGAGGACGATAATAAAATGAAACATGTTAATGAAGAAAAAATAAAAAAAGACAGTGAACACGCACGCCGGGAACCCATAAGTAAACCGCTGGCTCATACTCGCACATTAACAAAAAACGTGTTCATATACGCACACAGAGCCTTGAAAAACTTTGCAGATGTGCTCACACGCATCGTTGTTAAGCAAAAGCAACCGGCATGTCTTGATCCTACATTGGAGTAGTTTCAACCGTTTACTTGTAACATTTCAATAATTGACTTGTATAATCCCGAGAAGTCTAAAGACTTAGTCAAAGTGATACAAAATTCAACGAAACTAATTTGAAATTACAATTAAAATGTTTGACAGGACTAGACCCAATAATTATTAAGTCTGATAGCGGATGAGGATGTCGTACAGTCAACTTAATTTGCTCAAAACGATTCAATTATCGGTTAAAGTTTTTTTAAGTAAATCTTTCGATAAAGTCTTCGGTGTAAGTGTCTTCAGAGATTCCTATCTACTTTTCTTTTCTAGACGTTAACGCTTTTTTACCAACAATTTTACATATTTTATTCCATTCTGGACTTGTGCAATTAAATCTTTATTATCCCTAAGCTAAGCTGTCGTAGTGGTAACTGGTTTTTAATTACATTTTAAGTACGCGTCTACTTAGTTTTTACAATTGTCAAGACATTGCTCGACATTGGTAGCTAACATAAGAGCGTCAACATTTATTATAATGCGTTTGTCATGATGATAAACAGGTGATACATTTACAAATGTATATTATAATTGAAAATGCAATGCGGTGGAAGACAGACTTTCGAAAACATTGCTGTTGAGACCAACATTCTTAAGAAGCAAATTTAAAGTATATGACGATATTTCATCATATAATGTGTTTTTGCAACAGGAATTCACCTAAATATTCTTTCGAAATCAAATTCGTACAAGCAAAATTGTATTTAGAACTCAGTGAAACTGATTTTGTAGATTTTTCAATAAGTACATTAATTTAGAGCCTAATACTCGTGTTTATCATAGCATTTTACACATATGAATTAAACCTGTTTGTGGATTTACGTAAAGAGTTAAATATGAAGGTCAATAGCGCCAAGATCCAACGACACCGAAAACTTCCCGTAAGCTCCATCATCAACAATCTGTATAAACTTAATAACTAAAAGATAAAAATCATACACGTTGAGCTGGGTCTTTTTATTAGTTTTGAAACTAAAAAGTAAGAGTGGAATAAAATGAACTCCCGACTAAAACGAACTACGCTGCGGTAAAAAGCTTTTAATAGGTGGTAAATAACTATTAACATGAAAATGCATAATAAACACCAGTTGAAATCTGAGCTGTAGGGCAGGTCATGGCTTAATGCGTAGGCATAAACGGATGTACTAACGATAACAATATCGTTGTGTTAGACATATTATATCTGTTTTAGCAGAAAGTTTTGTTTAGAATAAATCATACACTTGACAAAGCAAAACTCCTGCAATATGGAAATCAATTGTTAAAAACATTCAGGTTTATGATGCGCGTTGTTATCCGATTTCTATGATATTAATTCCTGCATTTTATGTCGCCTTGTTGTCATTTAGTCCTACATTCAATAGTCATGTTTGTCTGGAGTATAGTGTCTGGCCGCTACTTCAAGTACCAGGCTAGCAGTGGATCGTGGCGGTGTCACGTTACGCGGTGGCTGTTGACACCAGCGCCTGATTAATATTTATGATACGGCTGAGCATCTCGCATGGCCGGTTCGCGCAGTCGACGCGAATTATCTCTGTCCTGCTCTCACGCAAACAATTTGTATAAGTGAAACAGAACACGCACACATAGCAGATATGGCAACTGCTCTTTTAACATTTGAATGTGCGTAAGTGCGAATGAGAATCCCAAATCTTCTTAATTTTTGTTGTTTCGTTTTTACTGTCAGTTGTTGGGTTAAAAAATATTTGACCTTGGTATAATAGCATTGAAATGTTTTTAATCAACATTAGTTAATTATTGAAAATTTACATTATTAATTTTAAAATTTAAATATTTAATTTAATTTGATAATGTTCTAACATCTTTGAATGTACAGTGTTAACTAATGTTCTTATAAGATACGTAAATCACTTAATTGGTGTCAGGCTAACTGACCATACGATTACAAATCAAAAGAAATGAGTATGTGGAACGAGGCGTGGGACCAACGCCTCGAACCTGACCGTATCGAGGTATCTCAACCGGATAGACTTGACTTGACTGTCATTATAAAAAATGCGCTATGAGGGAAAACTGTGTTGTAGAAATGACATCCATTTACAAGAGAGAATTGTATCAGTGCACTATTTGCAAACCGATATAATGGACTTCTTGGGTCACATAATATAACAAGTTCATTTATTGAATTACTCATTCGACCGTATCATTAGTCACTTTAACTCTTGCATGTGGTAGTTAATTGATACGCATCCAAATTCAGGAGCTACATTTGTATAGCTTTACCCAAAATTCAATGACAATTAGGAATGAAAAATTTGGGTTATGTCGCTTGTCATTTTTTTTTAATTGTTTTCAAAATAAAAACAACAATTTAAAATGTTTCATAATAACCAGGCGATTTGTACGCATTATATTGCTGATATTTTTTCATTGTCTCGTGCACAAATCTTTTATATTAACATAATTATCATTGTGTTTGCGACATCATTATCGTTGTTTGTCTGGACATTTTCCGTGAGCTCGCTCGCTTCCAGCGCCGGCCGGCGTTCGCGAGACTTCTTTTCAAGGTCACGTTATCTGGCTATCGCCAACCCTGAAGCAATCTAAGGTTGTTAACAGTATTCATTTCTTGAATTGGGAATATTCAACTTTAAGCCTGAGGTACTCCATTAAACCATCGACATCAATACGTCACTGGAACGTACGTCTTACAGGAACTCGGCAATCTGGACGGTCACGAGCTGAGTCTTTATTGATAATTTGCAAACGTTAGTAGAGCGCGGTTCTGGCGTGTACTCTCGCTTTTAAGTAGCAATACCGTCATGTAGTCTCAAATCAAATTAGTTGCGTGTTTACATTTTATAAATAGAGCGCGTTCACGTGGCGCCGCAGGGAGATAAGCGTCCGTCGTCTTGTCGACATCACTCACCGTGCGCTGTTAACATCCTCCGCGGCGGGCTACAGGTTCCTCTGTCACACTGACACTCGTGCGGGATATAAAGCACTCACAAACGGCGCACTAAGTTCAGCGGCACACGCGAGGACTGCACGGCGCGACACCCACAACTAGAATGCGGGCGAGACGGCTCGTCGCGGGGTGCGGGGGGAGACCGGCAGCGACACACGACTCATACGAAGGCGCGGCGATGAGGACTGCGGCCGCGAGCAATCGCATTCCCCCCCATTGGTCGGATGTGCTGTGACGTCACGTGAGCTGGCCAATCGCCGGCTGTTTATTAGTTCCGGCGGACTCTCACGAGAGGCGCTCATGTCGAGGAAGTCGCCCGCCCTACAGAGCTTTCTTCAGCTAGGGCGTTTGCTTTACCGGGCGGCAAGCACGGAAAAAAATCACGGAAGCATGACTTATGTATACAATGTAATTTGTTTGTTATCCTCTACTGATTTGAAAAAAATTATCATTTATAATGCTAACCTTGCCGTTGAAAAATTGTTTCAGGTTGATTCAAATAAAATCTAATACAATATTTTTTGGGTAAATGCCAAAAAAACGTTGATTCGATGTATGCGATGATTCAATGGCACACACTAAGTGTTATCTGGATAGTACTTTGTTTTTCCTCTTTTATGAGAAATAATTGAAGATTAATAGAATAGATATATCTATAGGAAAAATGTTCAATTTTGTTTTTAATCTTCTTCTACCAGCGAACTATTGAAATAGAAACATAAACATTAATATATTTACCAGACGTCGACGACATATACAAACAATTTGTAGAGCAAGCAACTACTACACTTAGTTAATATACAACAAGAAATATACTGCTTAATAATTTTAATATCGTGTAAAAAAATCTATTATAACTTTAAATTTAACTGGTAAACAGGTCTGGATGTGTTGACAAAGGTTAACCTTTGAGGCACCGCGTCATGAAATGTTACATTTAGTCCACAACGCTATATGGGTGTGAGACGTGTGTCCTTAGGAAACACGTCTGTAACCGACTACAAGCCTTCGAGATGTGGTTATTGTGGCAGATGTTCAAAATACCGTGGACTAGCTTTACATCCAAAGTCAAACTACTAGAGCAAGCCGAGTGCTAGAGGGTAACCTGTGGGAGAGCCACGCTTCGGCATACATGGGCCGGCTCGCCCGGAGTGATACCACAGTCTCACAGAAAACCGGTGTGAAACAGCGCCTGCGCTGTCTTTCACCGAATGAGTGAGGATACCGGAGGCTATAATCAAACCATTCCCCCCTTTCCCCTTCCCATCCCCAAGACCGGCAGCACACTTGTGACGCCTCTGATGTTACGGGTGTCCATGTGCGGCGGTAATCGCTTACCATTAGGCGATACGTCTCCTCGTTTGCCCCCTATTCCATAAAAAAGGGAACTAATGGCTAATATAGTGAAAAGGAAAGCGGCCTTCTTTGAAGACATACAAAGGAGCCCTCAACATGAACTCCTCAAGATTCTTTTAGAAGGGAAAATACCTGGCAGAAAACACCAGGTCGACAACTAAAGAAGTGGATAGATGACATTAGTGTCTGGACAGGACTAAAATATCATCAATTAAAAGAGGCCGCCTATGATCGCGAGGGATATCTTCTGCTGACCTCCAAACTTCATTTTGAAGTTGGCACCCCATGATGATGATGTAATACCGCTACTGTAGTTACGTGCGAGCTCCTTACGAAGTTCGAAAATTTATCTTTTTTTCATTCAGATAAGGAGCATCACATTAATTTTAATCTAAAATCTAATCTTCTCCCTATAACTCTAGAGGGCATTCTAATGGAAACAGTGTAGCTTTTTCTCCTGAGTTGCACTCATGGGGAGTAGTAATCACTTATCACCACGTGATGTAACAGCGTATACTCTATAGAGTAAACAAAAAACATAAAAAAATACTATTTAAAAAAAAATAGTAATCTTTCATCGTTTCATAGATATATTTATTTTTATTTCAGACTTACTGATACACGCAACCTTTTTTACGTCTACTATAGCCCGTAGGGTAATAAATTTCGCCCATTTTCGTAACATTCTTCAGTAGTGCTCTGCCCCTGTTGGACGTAGCGTGATCATATATAGCCTATAGCCTTCCTCGATTAATGGGCTATAAACGCTGAAATACTTTTTCAAATCGGATCAGTAATTCTTGAGATTAGCGGGTTCAAGCAAACTCTAAAGCTCTAATTATTAATATAGCTCTATATATTGATATAAATCAAAATAAATAGATTATTTATTTTGATTTATATCAAATTAGATACATCTTATATTATTAATTAAAAGAGGAACCTTATATTAAAAAAATATTTACGAAAATTTCAAGAAGGTTTTTTATTATTTGTAAATATAATTATATTGACAGCAAATTCTTTATTTGACCTTAGTGCAGATTTATGGGTATTTTCAGTAACCTCCAGTTTTAATTAGAGATAAGTTATTAAAAATAATTTAAACTGAGCTTTATCAAGAACGACCGTTACTAGAAATGCATATAATGTCAGATATATAATTTATAAAGGGTGGCCTTATTGCCAAAAGAGGTCTCTTTCAGGCAACATATTCTGCATCACTATACCAGCTATAAATACTATAGGTATGCACATTATGAAGCCAAAGTAAGAAAATTCTACATTAAAATGACAATACTTTTTTATAAATAATATGGTTAGTCACAAACGGGTCGAGAGCATCAACTTTTAAATGCACGCGTGTAATATGGGACAATGATCTGGTAATAGAATCTTCATAGAATACGATCATGTAGAGAATCACTTCGCAATACGGATAAAGACGAAAGACAAAAAAAAGCTTTGCTTGAAAAGAACAAAATACATGATATTATTGTTCATTTCAAACACTGTGCCTACATATTACCCGTTTTGTACATCCAAGGCCCACAAATGGAAAGCCTAAAAATGTTATATCTTGCGTTATGCCAGTTCGTCATAGGCCACGTCACAGGTCCGCATCACGGTTTGGTGTGGCACTCATAAGACACTGCTCTTGGGATTCAAGACAATATCAAGAAAACCGAGGAGATATCCTACGGCTCAATTGTATGTCTGTATACAGACTGCAACGTAATACCTGTATGTCAGCTGTTTGTGCTCCAATCAACTATAACTTATAATCGCGGCCTCAAACATCCTGGTCCTGAGAAGCGCAGGTATTTAGCATAAACTGTCCAACACAGAACCTCTTTCGCAAAATACCACTTTTATGTACTGGGCCCTAACATATACAAGCAAATACACAAAGAACTAAAAATACTGGCTGTGAATAGGCACACATTAAAACATAAAGTTACAGAATTGCTTCTAACACAGGACTATTCCAGCACAGAATCGTTGCTATCTCAAAATAAACACGCAAACACACACGTGCGCATGCACGGACGCACGTATGTGTGTGTGTGTGTGTGTGTGTGTGTGAGCGCGCGTGTGTGTGTGTGTGTGTGTGTGTGTGTGTGTGTGTGTGTGTGTGTGCGTGTGTGCGTGCGAGCGTGCGTGTGTGCGTTGGTGCGTGCGTGCGTGCGTGTGTGTATGTTGGTGCAAACTGTTCCACATCTCAAGTGCCAACTAGTAATTAACATTAATTTTGTATTCGAATAATGTAAATCTGTCTGTGTCAATAAAACTTATTATTATTATTAATGCAGAAGCATCTCCAAAGGACATCACATCACAGTGTGTGTCACCATGCTGCATTGTCGGCATTCGCAATAATCATGGAGACCACTACTCTTGGATACTGTTCAGGATTTCTATCAGGCTGAGTAGAGTCACTTTAGCCGATTTTTATATAGAAAATATATTATGAAACTTGGACTTTTGCTGATAACTGCAAGATAAAAAAATTATTAAAAATGAGTCTTTAAAATTACTGAAGTCCATGTCTTAAGCCATAAGGATATCGGCTTAATATTAGGTGCTTACATATGAAATTAACTTTTTGTATTTTAGGTTAAAAGAGTTTTTTTTGTAATATATATTTAACTGATCAAAGTATGTATGTACTATTGTTATCTCTGAACTTTTCCATTTCAAAGGAAGTTCATTAATACATTTATTAAAAAAAAGTATGGGGGCGAGAATCAATAAACTCTCTGAAGGCGGTTTGGTCTACCACATCGGAGATAATTATTTTCTTTGAAAATGTTATCCAAACAGAAAAAAGTATTCTGTTGCAGAAATTCTAATTGAAGGTACTCTAGTTTCGCGGCCGTCTGTTGTGCGGTGTGTGATCGTGCGTTGTCCTGAAGCAGGAATGGCCTAGAGCGATTAACCAGCCTCGGTTGTTTAGCAGCTAGCTCTTCCATCATTGTTTGCAGTTGCATATAATTGATATCTGCCGTAATCGCTTGGGACAGGATTTAGTTGGTTTTCCAGAGTTCAGATTTTGCGACTAGCGTTTCCAATCATCATACAAGATCTACTTTTTATCACAGGTAATTAGATTGAGTCGATTGAGCAATATAACGCAGCAGTCGACGCGTGTTTGCTGGTTTGCTTCACTCAATTCATGTGGTACCCACCGTTCAAGATTTTTTATTTTCCCTTTTAGTTTCAAGTGGATTAAAACAGTTTTATGACTAATAGCGAAGTCTGCAGCCAACCGTGAACTGGTTTGCGATGAATCTGCTCCTATGATAGCCTTTAATTTTCCACTTTAGTCTCAGGCCGCCCAAAGGGCTTCTTATGTACGGCGAAATTTTCAGAACGAAAACGTTGGAACCAACAACGTCTCATGTTTTCTTTTGCGACACCAGTGCCACACACATAAATGGTCCTTCGAGCTGCTTCTACAGCATTGGTGCCATATTAGAACTCGTATTCGTATATGAAGCATTATTTAAAGTTTTCCATTGTGCGAGATGAGCGACGGCAAAGAAAAAACTAATGAGGAAAAACACAAATGATTGTTTTCTATAGTCAAATATACCAGCTAAATGGATTTATAACTCTGAATTTGTTCTTTATCAAAGAGGATATATTTTAGATCAAAGTGGCCAGTCCGAAAATACACCAATTTGATATATAAGGACCTAATAGATATTGAAATAATTATAGAGTAGTTCCAAACTTTTTGAATTGCTTCCGGAGTTGGGTTTTATTTTAGAGAAAAATTTGTTTTTTAAGTAACTTTGCAAACACTCAACTAACACATTTGCATTGAGGAGGACACAGGATATATTATGGGAAATGAAAATTATGATAAGAATAACAATGAAATGTTTTTTATGATTACCACATTTTTATTCAAAATCATATGACATGTTTCTCATTAACTACTGTTCCGCTCTGAAGTCGAAAATAGAGCCCAATTCAAAGAATGTCAATAAGAGAAACTCCTACCGGGTTTTCTTTTCTGTTTGTTAAATTATTTTCCAAAAATAAAATTGGAGGGTTCAATAGAAATATTTTTTCTTGTTTCGAATCTACGAAAAGTTATTTCTAAAGGATTTAAAATAAAATGTATACTAAATATGTTTTCTCTGCTCCAACAAAGTAAGAATATATATTATTTTAGTTTATGACTTGTTATGATTTTCAAGTTAATATACGAGAAAAGTTATCTTAGTATGCTAATAATGTTGTGTATATTTCTCCCATCAAAAAGGTCCTAAGGTAAGGTAAAAGAAATGAAGTTGCTCTACTAAAGAGAAAATTTGTTTTAAATTGAATTTTTCACAGAACCTTGTCGTATAGAGATCAAGCAAATCAAAGTGTTATAATGTCACTTGCGTTTATGTAAGTTGTTGATTTGAGACCGTACGGATGATGTTGGTTACCGCTACTGCATTGGGTGTTGTGGCTTTGATCCCCATATACTTTGTGTCATCTATAAATTTTAATCCAAATCTGAGTTTTCAATGCATTACAAAGAAAAGTTTTCATTAAAAAAATGCACTTTTTTTCAATGACCTTCGCTCACTCTCTCTTTATCCCTCAATACCCAGGTGCTTCAAAACACTCTCGGTTCCTCTTATATTTAGTGACAAGATTAGATTAGTTAATTCCCGTCTGAATTATATGCCGTCCACTTTTTCGAGTATTTTACCTGAAATCATGAGCTACCACATATCTATCAAAAGTAAAAAATACCTTTAGAATAATTATTACTAATTATAGTAGGTACCTAGGTATATTAGTTTATTTTTAACATACTTCAAAAAATCTGGAATTTCTATGTTCCACTGTATATTTTCTTTTCTTATTCTTTAATTTACAACTAAAGATCCGTGAATACTGTAAGATTCCAAAATTTGTCAACTCCAATCTATCTCAATATTCTGAATGAAGTAGCGTTAAAGCAATCTCAATACGGCAGTGATCTTTGTCATTAGTGTGTACTGTAAACAAAACCCTTAGTGGTGCCCAAGGGAACGACAGCTGTCTCCAAGCCTCAGTCCTCGACCATTAAACACCCACGTTGGTGTTCATAACAACCATACTCTATTTACACTAAAACCGTTCTTAAAAACCAACTGTAAAAGTATAATTTCCTTCGATAACTTTTGTAATTTTCAAAGAATGCGAATGAGAACTGTTGATAATGGAATATGTGTTTTGTACCCTTGAGAATAAAAGAGCGATTCCAATAGCTGTTAGTAATTATATTACAGGAAATTGTATCGGAGATTTAAGTTGAAAAAGTGTTAGTAAAAGCAATAAGTATTTCAGAGCGATGATATTTTGTGATAAGTAGACTTTTACTGAATTAAATTTTTATATTTTTGTTTCACAAAATTAGGTATGATCTTTAAGTGTCAGTTCTTGTCCTTATTATTTTGTTTTGGTCGTTAATTCTGTTTGATCTTATAAAATTTAATTTATCAAAATGAAATAAATAATTCAGTAACCATTTTTTTTTGTATTCTTCACGGTTCGTACCCCTGAGCTCAATACTCAGCTGTGTCGTCAAGAAACAATTTACTGGCAATAACGATTGATGGTATACTATTCATCATTTATTATATCTTATTCATTGCAGACAACGGCAATATCAGGTGGAGTGTTAACTTGTGAAAGATGGCAGAAGGAACTGGATGCGAGTAGCCCAAATGAAGCATATAGGTTACTTTTTAACACTATAATCAACATACATGCGGGCGGAGCCGCGGTTAAAGTTTGTTATCATAATAATTGCAATGGAAAGTTAAATACTAAAAGAATATTAATGAGCTAATTTAAAGCAAAAACAAAGCTTACATATTGCTAGAAATAAAGTAATTGCTGGGAAAAGACAAGTGGACGCTTAAAGTGTTATATTACGAGAATAACATAATGCATACCTTGGTGAAGTTAATATGATAGATAATAGTTTCATTTTTACGATTATGTATTTTAAACAGTGCTTACAATTTAGTGAAGAAATAATTATACTGGAGTGTTTCGTGTTTATAAAATATTATGAATCTAGAAGTATTTTTTACGACAGATGTACGGATGGAATTATGATTTCACAATATGTGATTCCGTCTTCCAAAAGTGCAGACCTGAATGTGTTAATCGAGCTATCTATAAATCTTTTTTTTTCGTACGGAAATCCCCTCGGATACCCCCTCCTGGTGGCATGTCGGACTCGAACTGACTACAACCGCGAGCGCTACGAAGCGCACGCACCTCCCAACCGAGCCTCTATCTATCATCCTAGGAGAAACAGGCTGGGACGTGTGTATGCAACTCGACCACTTGTTTACCTTTATAAAGGTCTTACTAAGACACGCATAAGAATGTTTTTATGAACATTTTTGAAAAGGAACCAGATGTTACAATTTCGTGAATAAACTACCACTACTATTTGAATTATTTGAATAAGGTAAGTCAATATGCCGCTCCACCAAAAACATCATAAATAGTCACAAAATTCCCCCACTATTTAATCAAGTGACGTATTAAAGACATAATTAATTACCTCCAGGCGTCTCCGAAGTAAGCGATAAATCTGTCATGCACTAAACATTCGATCCCTCCTTGAAACTTCAATGGATGTTTGAAAGACTTTTTTTTAATGAACTTCTGGTATTATACGGTAAATTATTTATTGTCCTGAAATTGCATATAACACATACAAGGAATAAATTAACATGTAGATTTGTGCACTTTGCAATAATAATGAAGAGTTGAGAAAAAAGTTATCTACTTTTTATGTATTAATTTTTTCCTAATATATAAACAGTTGAGAGGATACATTTTTTTATGTCTTCTATGAAGGTGATAATATATAATTAGAACTATCATAATAAAAATCAGCATTATAGTAATTTATGATCTTTGATGTTAAATACGGGTAATTTAGCCGTGGTAATCGAGTCCAATGTAGGTAAAACCGTAGGTAATAACTGATGTAACTGTGCGATTTTACTGAAACTGCTTATTCCAAATGCCAATTGCAATTGTGTCACTATTCCTATTCATCCCATGGGTGTCGTAAGATGTGACTAACGAAGTTAATTACGCAGGAAAACAACACTGCAAGGAGAAGGAAAACTTGAAATAAACCCCCGTATTAACCTCTCTGGTCAGAGTGGCCTAGTAGGCCAAAACCTCCTTTCTAAGAAGATGAGCATTCCCAGCAGTGGACTATTAAAGGTTGTTGTGATGATGATGATGATGAATGCCAAGTAACACATATATACAAATAACTGGTTGTACACAATTTTAGCTATACACATGTACGAATACCATGGTTGTAAATAACTTTAATTCAGCTATGTAGGTAAAAATAAATCGCCTAAATGAATCTACGAGTATAACTTTCGATTGACTGCACCGAATTGGATAATTAGGTTTTTATGTGTTTGTTATTGTATGGACCAGGTTTGTATAGAAAAAAAACACGAAAATGAATATGGCGGTTCAAAGTTCGCCAGGTCACCTAGTTTACTATAAATATAAGACACTAGTCGACCTGTATCCATAACCGCCCGCTTTTCTTCGATTTAATTTACAAATACTATTATTTTTAACTGAATTTCTTGTTCAATCATAATAAAATATGGCCTATGCCACTCCTGAATAATGTCGCTTTCTGTAAGTGAAAGAAATTTTTAGGATAGGATCTGTACTTTCGAAGATTACCCCCTACAACCATATACACAAAGTTAGAAACTTCAGCTGTTTATAATATTATAGTATAGATATTTACTTCTTTAAAACAACTTATTGAAGTAAAAAAAAGATGTAGGAACAGAAAATAAACGAAATTCTTTTTCCCATATAGAGATCGAAATGCTGTTAGAAGAATTTGGTGCCCGCTTAAACTGCTTTACAAAACCGCTTTATAAATTTTTACTGCAGTTATAGTAGATTCAGCTAACGTCAAAATTTTGTAAAAGTCAGGAAAGTACCTATATCCTACAAAAGATATTTCGCAGTACCTCATGATGATATACATGATAATTTATAATAGAGTTTCCTACAAAAAGTATTACACCTGATTTAACAGGCTTATTTTTCAGGTCATTCAGGTAAGATCAGGTATATTATAATTTTGTTATCTTCTTGAACTAACATGAAACAAACTATACAGTGAAGTATATATGACTTTGTAATAATGAAATAATTTGTTTTTCAGACTCACAACCATTACTTTACACTTTGAAGTAAAAAACTATCCCAATATTGTACATATACTTACATATAATAAAGCCAAAGCTTAGTAGGCGCGTGCTAACGGCCAAGCATCATAGCAATATGCATAGGAATCCATGAGCATTCTATTTTTGAACAGTTCCCCTCGTCAGCGGCGCGGGCGCACTCCTCGGGGAGACTTTAGAGTTTAATGTACTAATAAGTGCAATAGAAGTGACATACCACGATTCTTTAATTCTGTTCTAAGTATAAGAGACATTGATATGTAAAGTATATTTTGTGACGGCGCTAGATACCGTGCACGTTTTAAAATGCTTAAAGAATTTCGTTTCGAAAACTATCACTTTATCTCCCAATTCTGTGTGGTAATATCATGCAATCTATAGCTGGCAAAGAGGAATTTAGCTTTTAAATATTTAGTCGATAAACTAGTGCTGCAGAAAGAAAAAAATATTATTAAATATTTTTGCACATCTAATACACAACACCATCTAGGACCAAAACAAGAAGAGCTTGTTTTTTGGGTACTAGACAACTGATATGAATTACAAATATACTTTTATTTTGTAAATACATGCACATTAAACATAGAAACCACCCAAACTTCGATACAAATATACCGTTTGTATAAATATACTGTTAGTTATTTAAATTTTATTATATCATTATTTCTAAATAATATCTCAAAAATATTTTTATCAATAAAATTGTTTTTATAAGGTACTTATTGAAAAAGATTTGAGGCGCCAATTGAGGCGCTCATGGCCTAGTCGCACTCGGTGATCAGAAACAATCATCGAGGGTAAGCAATGACAGCTTGGTCAGTACCTGGATGGTTGACCACTGGTGGCATGATACCGTGAGACGCTCACGGTGGATGATTCGGAGATCACGTTAAGCAGTCGGTCCTGGTTGTTATCATAGGATAACAATCGTGAAGCTTAGTGGGAGGCCTTTGGGCGGCTTGAAAACATCCTACTGCAAGATTACGTAGCCACAACGTCGCCTTGCCAGTCCGCAACACGCACTCGGCCACCGTGGGGACGTAAGGCCTTAATCCTCTCCTGAGAGGAGACCCGAGCCCAACAGTGGGACATTGTTATTTAATCAAAATGAAAAAGATTACAGGTGATATTACTTAGTTAAGGTACATAAAACGAATCTGAAAATCTGTTTTCCAGCGAATAGTTTCATAAAAATCAAATGTAATAATAACGATTTCTGCAATCTTCTTTATATACATATGAATTTTCAGTGTATGTGTATGTTTTCCAGCGAATAGTTTCATAAAAATCCAATGTATGTATATATCCAATGTATGTATGTATATAACGATTTCTGCGATCTTCTTTATATACATATGAATTTTCAGTGTATGTGTGTATGTGTGTGTGTGTGTGATTAAACTCCTCCTAAACGGCTTAACTGATATTAATGAATTTTTTGTTTCTATTCCTGAGGATTAAATAGTTTAGTTTAAAAAAAATGATTCCACTCGCAGCGTTACCTAGCGTGAAGTTATAGTTCGGTGAACACCGCGGGGCTCATCAAGCACTAAATAAAAAGATACTACTTAAATTTTGCATATAAATGGAGACTGAGGCGCTCATAGCCCAGTTGCACTCGGTGATTAGAAATAATCAGCGAGGGTAAGCAACGACGGCGCGGTCAGTACCTGGATGGGTGACCGCTGGTGGCATGTTACCATGAGCGTCTCCGTGATTCGGAGGTCACGTTAAGCAGTCGGTCCCGGTTGTTATCATAGGATAACAGTCGTGAAGCTTAGTTGGAGGCCTTGGGGCGGCTTAAAATCATCCAACGGTAAGATTACGTAGCCACAACGTTGTCTTGCCAGTCCCCAACCCGCACTTGGCCAGCGTGGGGACGTATGACCTTAACCCTCTCCTGAGAGGAGACCCGAGCCCAGCAGTGGGACATTATGGGTTGTTGATTGATGAAATGGAGACTCCAAGTATACCCAAATATTATGCTTAGCATCTGTAGCAACACGGCATCCCAAAAAAATGGTCCTATCAGTCCCAGACTAAAGCGTTCTTCGAATAAATACATTTATTTTTTCGTCGCAGAAATATTAAACTGATAAATAAATAGTGGAAACAAATAAAAGTACGCTTTATTTTCTACTATTTTTTTTGCCTATATACGTATAGGTTTTCAATATTATAAACTATATTTTCATGTTTGTATGCATTCTTAGATTAATCTGAATTTTTAAAATTAAACCTTATTTGTTGTGCTGAGATGGGATTTTTTTGTGACCGTTTTTATGAATGGTAATAAAGTCCCGCGTGGTACAGGAATATTCCTAGTACGGGAGTAGTCTTTGTCTTTATAAATAAGAAATAATTTTTTTCGTTACTTTTAAACAAGGGTTTGATGCATAGCGGGACTTATTCACTCTACCTCCGCGACGTAAGCCTCTCCTAAACCTTTCCATACATCGTGGGAGAGCCACGCTTCGGCATACATGGGCCAGCTCGACCGGAGTGATATCACAACCTCACAGAAAACCGGTGTGAAACAGCGCCTGCGCAGTGTTTCACCGAGTGAGTGAGTATACCGGAAGTCCATAATCCAACCCTTCCCCTCATCCCCCTTCCCACCCCCCAATGGCGGCAACGCACTTGTGACGCCCCTGGTGTTACGAGAGTCCATGGGCGGTGGTAATCACTTACCATCAGGCGATACGTCTGCTCGTTTGCCCCCGATAACATAAAAAAACACCTCTTTCACACGCCAAACCCATACAATACGAGTCACATCTCTTTTTAAATATATAACATCATCTTTTAATTGGTCCACCTTTTTCTGTTTTAAGTCTCATGGTAACCATTCTGTTAAACGTTTCGTCCATCTATTGTTACAAGAATTAGGAGCAGCATTAGCAGAAGAATAAGGCAGAGATAAATTGTTGTATTATTGTTATTATGGGTATTAAAACCTAAAATTCTTGTTAGACAGAGCAAGAGAGAGACTCAACAAAAAAATGATCAACTGAAACATCGTACTAATTACTGTAACAAATAAAACAAACATGTAATTATACTTTTAGTCATCTATAATATAAATAATTACAAATAACAGAAGACTAATTTTTTGTTTCTGTTGGCGGTTAAAATAGACAGTTGATGTAAAAAAGCTTTATTCATTAGTTCGAAAAACTATAACGTGCATGTTCATAAAATATATTTCAAAATAGCGTTTTTTTTTCTAATGATTAGTTTTAAATGTATGTTTTGCCAATGTGCCCACAATTAAAAGACAGGTAACATCACTTTAGGATTAAAAGGAGCTGAGCTAAGATTAACATAATTGAAAATTAAGTTAATCTTAAAATTTATATGCTCCAAAATGTATGTATTGATTGATTTACAATATAATTGATTTCATTGTATTTAAATCCATGACACTTTCTTATATATAATAATTTGATTATACTTAAGTCTTTATCATAAAGGCTGGAATATGTTTTTCAAATTAAACAGGAATAATCTTGAGAATAATAAAAATAATTAACGATTAAAATTAATTTCCAAAAAACACCCGTGACATAGCACACTACTGCATTAGTTACTGAGAGATGCGGCTTTCAAGAAGCATTTGTTCGTGTCCGTTGTAATTATTTCGTAAAATATCAGGCAAGTGGACGAGGAAAGAAAATCAATCAAACTATAAATTTTATCCGATTTCATCTAAAGTTCTATTATATTTCTCTATCTTGATCTCTTTTTTTCATAGGCATAATCCCTCTCACGCGCCCACTACTGAAACTTCTGTACACCAAGATCAATAGCAGTAAGCCTCTAATACAACGAGCTATGACAATCGGGAAATCCCAGTAAAATTAAGTGCCTTGGAACACGCAACGAAATTGTCAGAAGGAAACTGGAGGAGTTGAAAATATGTTTAATCTAATAATATCTTAGGTATATTCAAAGTCATAAAACTAATATTAATGCAATATGTTTTTTTTTTAATTAATAGCAAAGTTGCCGACTTGCTTGAGGTATTTGAACTTCTAAAACCTTATAGCTTACAGAGTAATTCCAGCCTATATATGGCTTATGGTCAGTTTCCGCTATTACAGTTAGCACGCTTGTGTACACAAAATGCTTAAACAATCCCCGTTGTACATTAACTAACGGAACGTGACCAAGGCGCCCTCTAGCAGCCGCCTAATAAAAACTGTAAACTAATTAGAACAACATCACGCAATGTGGAGGAAATGCAATACTATTTAATAAACAAAGTGTAGATTTCATTAAGGGAAATGGTAAAGAAATACCGTATAAATATGCCTTTCATACCAAGTTTGGGATTTATTTCATCATTCATTCATCACCAACCTATTGCAGTCCACCGTTGGACGCCTCTCAGATTGCTTTTTGGCTTCTCGAATCCAGCTCCTGCCAGCCATTTTGCGCAAGTCGTCACTCCACCTGGCCTGTGCGCGTCCTACACGTTTGTTCAGGATCTCTGTATATAATTACTTGACTATCAAAGGGAGATAATTTTATATGAAAATCCTACTAATATTATAAACGCTAAAGTTTGTATAGATGGATATTTGTTACGCTTTCACGGAAAAACTACTCAACGGATTTAGATAAAACTTTACAGTAATATAGCTGATACATCAGAATAACACATAGGCTACTATTTGCCTAGATAACTGACATATACGCTGGCGAAGCCGCGGGCATAAACTAGTATTTCATAATTGTCGGAATTGTTGGACACGTTCTACAAACTAAATTGATAGAATTTCCCACATGATAATATACGAGTACATATATAAATATGTACGTAAACTTTTGTGTTTATTATTGTCAGGATAAGATTTGTATAAATAAAAAAAAAACCGATAGTATTATATTTTTCTCGGAAATTTAAGCAATTTTCACGAATACGACTGAAAAAATATAAGTTATAAGAATATATATTATTATATATCTTTATTTTTATATTATATATTTCTTTATATNAAGCAACCAAAGGTTGGCAATGCTCTTGTGATGCCTCTGATATTGCGCGTGTCCATGGTCAGCGGTAATCGCTTACCATCAGGCGATACACCGGTTTGCTACATATATATATATATATATATATACTTCTTAGATAAATATATTAATTTTATGTTTTCTTTTCCATTGCTGCAAGTTACATCTAAGTAAGTAACGTTATATACATCCAAATCTTAACACAATGAACTCCTTGAAGATGCAATACAATATTGTACATTAATCTTACAGTCATTTAAAAACCAAAATCCTTACGGTATGTCAGGACGGACTAAAAGAGGAAATCTATATAATATTTTGCCACCGCAGTTAGCAAAATGTATGTGAAACCTATATTATTTATAACGAAAAACAAACTCCTGTACATTTTCAGTGGGCCCAACTGCATAGCATGAAATATATATTATTATATTAATCTTTTTTAAGTTGTTACCTAAAGATCAACAATCTTTTTAGTAAAAAGAAATATTGCCTGAAACAATTCCATGTAAGCCTGCATATTTCTTATATTTTATTTTTTTATCTTCACGGCACGTTCAATGTGGTACGCATAATGTTTAACCTTTCGCCTGTCTCATTGGAGTCTCCCACAAGGTAACACTCACTTACTGTAAATCTCAGAAACGACTATATCTTTGTAACCAGTTTTCAACCTTACTCCTCTGTGCTGATGGCGGATTGTTGGATACAAATAACTTTACTTAAGTCTGTATGAGAATTCAATTTTTTGTCCAGGACCCACGTGGTGTAACACATGTATACGACCATCGCATCCCAATACAACCCGGGAGATATGGAATGATAAAATTTTAGGAAAATTTGTTATCTTAAATTAAAACAATTTCTTCCTATGTTCACTTAGAGAATTTACTATTCATCTAGTTAAAAATCTCGTAGTTGTAAGTTCCGTAAGTTAGATTCATTATGAAGCAATTTCACGTTTTTTTTAAATTTCACTGAAACTTGGTACAATGTTAAAAAAATCATAGCTTTTATATAATAGTATCGTACCTATAAGATGCAGAAGAATAATTTAGATAAAAACCTACTTATATGAATAACGTTTTGTACGTTTAAAATATAAAACAAACTAGAAAACACTTAAAAATAGGGATTCATTTAAAAAAATATCAAAGTCAGCATTCTAAGTTTGGATTGTGATTTGCATTACATACGTAATCTGTACAATTTCATACAAGACTCTCATTCAAATCTCTTTCATACAAATCTCTTTGAATATAATTTTAAGCTGTCCCACTTCATTGTATGCCATAGTTTTTACTTCTTTTCTTTTAGTGACAGCATTATCTTCTACGTATAAAAATTATTTCCACCAGGTGCTGTAAACTTTTTGTCTAGTCACCTTTATTATCTCTTGTTTCAGTTCAGTTCTTTTTATTAAAAAAACGTACATAATAATTGGTGCCAATAGCTTCAATAACATATGTAATAAGTATCGAATTACTTAAAATAAAAAACCCGACTACGTGTATTTTTTTTTTTTTTTTTTTATTTTGATATACCTAGTATCGCTCCCTCGACTAAGAAGAATCTATTGACACCACTCACATTAAAATATAACAAGCCAATTAGGCTCTAGAGCGTGCCAAAGTAATATACATACATACAATAATACACTCGAAAAATATGACCCTCCTTCTTTCGCAGTCGGGTAAAAAAAGGCGTGAAGAAGAAGCTGGGTTCTTCTAGGGTCGAAAATTTCATTTTGTAACGCCCAAAGTTACCATGACAGAAGAGTTAAAGTAATATTTCTGTTTGGAAGTAGTATAAGTTGGATCCAATTCGGTAACTCTGAAGTTGTCAATGAAAAGAAAGGTACAATGAATCTGATGACACATGCACTGAAATAAAAAACATAACATTTTTAATCATTTTCAGATACACGAATATTCACAATGAATCATCGGTGAGGACCGCGAAAAAAGTTAATTATTACAAAACAAAATTCACTGCAATATGACAAGAGTAAATGAATCAGAAATTCTCATGAATTCTGAGAGCGTCGCGAGCGCAGACACGTGTTGCACACATTTCGTGAAACCTCCCCCGCAGACCCCGCGTTCCTCGCACACGTAGCACCCACCCCGTCTAAGGGAACCGCTGAAAAAATGCGACCATACTGCTCTGTTAACTAAATTAACCTTTATTAATCACAATTTAAAGTCTTCATTTACAAAATGGTCTAGAAACACTAATGTAACGGTATCTAAAGGGACATTTTTTGTCCTATATTAGGTCAATAACCTCGGTATTTGGCACAGGATTTAACATGCTTTCTTTTTGTTTATTATTGCTGTTGTTATGAGCCTTCATGACCCTAATATAAATATTTTTAATTATTATGACCTCAATGGTTTACGTATTAATTTATATATAGTAAATTCAATTAAAGTAATTTATGAATAATAGTTGTATATTATTTGATATATGTGTATTCAAAGACTATTATAATAACGGGACCAAGATAATCTAGTCAAGGTTTATATAATTATCAAATAACTGATTCGAATATAAAATTATGGCTACATTAAAAATATTATAAAATTATACTTACATATTTACTAATATTACACGTTAATTCCTTCAAATATTTCTATGTTTTTCTTATCTTGGGTTTGAGAAATGAATGTAAAATACTTCAATATGTATGCTTAGTACACAAGTCTATCAACGACTAATAGCCTTTCTATCAGTTCATAAACCACCATGAAGGCCCACCCACCCATTGTCAGTTACCTTTAATTTCTAACATTTTACAAGAAAATGTAAAAAAAACTTAATCTTGACTGCTTTGATAAAATATATATTTCATATATATGCCTATTTTAGCCGAGCCATTATTACGAATCTGTTGTTCTATCTCTTTTATTAAAATCGGTCCAATAGTTTAAGCGCCACCGTGAAACATGCAAACATACGTAGAATTCCAAGATCTTTCCTTTGTCTACGACCCAGTCGGGTCATAACATAATTTGTAGTGTTTTGATAGGAAGAATACAGTGCACATATAATGTAAAAAGCAACGCTCCCCTTCATAACGGTAAATTTTATATATATGGTATATATATAGGACTCTTGAGTACATGGGTGTGAATATAATTTCAACTCAAGTATTAGGTGACATCAAAATAATTTATATAGAAAAATTATTGTACTACTTTTTAGAACTCCAATTACTAGAAATGATTGCCTTAGATGTTCGTGTAGCAACCGGGGTATACATTCAATAACATGACAATATTAGATATTACAATTTCATTAACAATTTAATCATCATCATCTTCCTAGCCATAATTATACCCAAGATAACTTAGGGTCAGCTACTAGTTACACCGGTTACCTGAATATTAGTTTTTTTGCAAAGCGACCGTCATCGAATTTCCGTAACCCTGAAGGCAAACTGAATACGAACAACGATATGGTGTGTGATTCGTTAATTTAAACTATATTTTTATATACACCTACCACGTCATATTTTTACATCACCTTACGGTTGACTGGCAGAGAATGCCTTTTAGCATTAATTTCATCTTTATGCAAAATGGGTATTAAGATTAAATAAATAAGTACATTACTAAAACTAAACTCACTTGTACTTAAGATACATCTATATATTTGTGTTATATTTTAGGGGTTGGTGATTTAAAAACATTAAGAACGTTTAGCAAAAACTAAATCCGGTCAGAACGTACAATTACAAGTTTAATTTAATAATATAGATATTACAATCTCAGAAAGAGATTGAGAACATACCCAGAATATTATGACCATTTTATCTCTGAATCATGCGTATTATCAGATTCTTCTTGCCAAACATCCATAGTGTTGTCAGTTTTATCTAATCGTTTAAAGCAGGCGTACAATATTTCCAATATATTTATAATTTTACCTTTGTAAAAAATGAAGTCGCATATATTTTCTCTTTCTTTATTTGTAGCAATAGTTTTTGGACAATTAGACCAAGATCCCCCAGATGCTTCGCAGTCAGTGATGGTTGCTACAATAGCTCAGGGTACAGTAATGGGATTTAAAGCATCAGATGGTGAATATTTTCAGTTTTATGGCATTCCTTATGCCGATTCACCAGCTGGGGAACATAGATTCAAGGTAAGTTATATTAATTTAGTTTTAAAATTTGATAGATAAAGTCAGACGAGACATCTACGTCTTATCATTGTTTCATAAGAAAAGCGCTTGTTTTCTAAATGTGACCCCCAATATGATAAGAAAATGTAGCTAACACTCCCCAACTTTCAGTCATTAGCATTGTCCCGTGTGTTGCAAATTGTTAATTGTTGTTGTTTCTTTGCTGCTTGATAAATTTTGAGAAAAAAAAATTATATAATCAGTATTGTTTTTATAACTTACAATAAATAATTTATTTTCGAGGAAGTCATATGAAACAAACCTCTGTAATATGAAACGACGGCATTATTTATAAATATTATGTAAATTCACTCAATTAACGAAGTCACCTGTGTAATTAATGCTCAGTATATTGAATATATATATTTGAGAAACATCGCCTTGTGGATTTTCATGTTCAGAATGTAATTAAGTATATGTTAACATTACAGGCACCGAGAGCACCACTGTTATTTCAAGGTACATTTATTGCCAATCGAAAAGATATAAAGTGTGTCAGACCTTTAGGCGTTGGGTACGAAGGTACTGAAGACTGTCTTGTTGCTAACGTTTTTACCCCACGCGTAGAAAACTCAGGAAATTTACCTGTAATGGTTTGGATTAAAGGAAGAGAGTTTGATGAACAAAACGAAAATGAGCTATCTTTTAGAAATTTCATGGAAAAGGATGTCATTGTAGTTTCATTAAATTATCGAGAGTCTGTTCTAGGATTTTTATGTCTTGGTACTGAAACCGCCCCTGGCAACGCTGGATTGAAAGATATTATTGCAGGATTAAAGTGGATTAAAGAAAATATTGCGCAATTCGGAGGAAACCCTAATGACATTACTTTGTTTGGTCATGGTAGTGGTGCTGCTGCCGTTGATCTAATGACTTTATCACCTATGGCAAATGGTCTGATAGACAAGGCTATCGCTCAAAGTGGAAATGCTTTGGCACCATGGTCGGTATCAAGAAATAACTTAAAATATGCAAAACAAATTGCTGAAAGCCTTGGCCACATAATAACCGACGTTCAAGAATTGTCAACACTTTTTACAAGAATAGGTGTAGCAGCTTTGATGGGAGCTATCAACCGGCTCGATTTACCTAATAATGCTTTACCTTTTGCTCCTTGTGTAGAACGATCAACGTTAGAAAATAATGAACCTTTTCTTATTCAAACTCCATCAGAAATTTTGGCTAGTGGTGAATTTCTGAAAATTCCTTTTATTACGGGTTTTGTCGATAATGAAGGAACCATTCGAGCTCAAGAAGCCTTGGAAGGCGATTGGTTACAAAGAATGAATACGGAATTTGAGAGTTTTCTACAATCTGACCTGCAATTTGAAACTGAAGAAGAAAGGTCTAGGGTAGCTAATCAAATAAGATCGTTCTATTTTGAGGATGATGAAATTGATTTGTCAGCTATTGACGATTATATTGCTTATCATGGTGATACTATGATGTTTGTTTCAAGTATTAGAGGTGTTAGGGCGCGAGTACAGGCGGCATCTCCATTAACTTATCTATATCAATTTTCATACAACGGGCCAATAGTCGAACCTACTGAGAACCCTCTGGCAATAGAGACGGCTGGCCATGGTGAAGAATTGTCATATCTGTTTCATGGAAATCCTGAAGGAGCATCTACCACAGACCTTAATATCGCACAAATACTTGTTGAGAGATGGACCAATTTTGCAAAAACTGGGTAAATATTTTAAATAGTACCTTATTAAACCTCTATGAAATATTTCGATACTTGCTACTTTAATTTTATTTAACATGTCGCAATATTCATTCACGCTAAAAACAACTACTTTTTATTGGTTTTAATGGTTTTATATATCCAAAGAAGGATATACTTCTTGTGCTCAAGACATTTTTGGTGTAGAATATTCGTAGATCTTGTTAACTGAGAATATGGGTACTCGTGGTTACATTTTCTTGTAGCATAAATACGCACAGGTGCATTTCTTTAATCAGAGTTCCCTTAGTAAGGAAGTGCGTACTACATTAATGGCACTACGGATATACTGAGAGATTGTGCTCTAAATTTTACAATGTTTGTCCAATTTTACCCAGATTACTAATATGTTAAGATACTTTAAATAAGTTTATTTTGTTTTTTTTTACATTTTTAAGCTTTACAACTTATCTAAGCTGGATGCGAGAAGCCATAGATCGAACTAAGTGGCGTGAAATTGGAGAGGCCTATGTCCAGCAGTGGACTGCGATAGGCTGATGATGATGATGATGAAGTCAGTCAAAAGTTGGTAGGATATTGAGAATAAGCATCATTTACTAATATTGAATGTTTTTTTAAACTGAGAGTTGAAAATGAAATACAGCATCAGGTGAAAGGTTATATGTTTTTTTTTGTCCTATAATATTTTTTCTTCTTTTGAGCTTATATTATTTGAGATTTAAATAAGTAACAAGAAATTGAACTTTTCAGTGATCCAACGAGTGAAACATCACGTCAGGTTTGGCGGCCATATGCAATGAATAATGGTTACTACCTCCGTGTACTTGCTTCTAATGAAATACAAGAATCAAATAATACAGTACTAGAAATATCTTTGCTTAACCCTAATCCAAATGCTATAATATTTTGGAACGAAGTATACAACGATCACTTTCTGGATGCTGAAAGTAATTGGAATATAGGAGGCGAAAGTCCTGATCCTGACGAAGGAAATACTTCCACTCTAGGACCAGGCGAAGAAGATTCTTCTACGTCAGGACCTAATGAAGAAGATTCTTCTACTACAGATCCTGGCGAAGACGATTCTTCCACTCCAGGACCCGACGATGATGATACTACCAGTGCTGAGCCTGACGACAGTGGTACTACCACTCCACTACCCAACGATATTACTACTACTGAAGCACCCGATTCCGCATCGACAGCTGTTGGGTATACTTTCCTAATTATGGCCCTATTTTCCATGTTGAATGAATTGCACTTATCAGTATTAGTATCGTGAAACAACTATTCAATAGACAACAACGCTATTGTCCTAGTTGTTCCTTATTTTTTATTACTTTGTTTGGATTTTCTCTCACAAATTCAAAACAAGGAACATTTTAAATGTATCTAAGTGCAGTTATAAATTACCTAGACTAGTTTTAAGTTCTCATGTAAGCGAAATTTTTTCTTGCCTTTAGTCATTTATTTAGCCCTATGGTGGACACGTAATGAGTGTTTTGCCACACTTATAAAAAGAAACCTTGAAAAATCTTTAAATAATGGTCATTAAGTTTACGCTATTTCGTAGCTGCCTCCGCTTTTATTAGCAACTTACACCTAAAGTGACCACCACTAGTAGGATCATCAAGGGGCCTCCGGAGAAGGAGGTAATTGTCATCTACAATTATTATCGGTATCCGCATGCGTACATGCTTATGTATTTAATTAGTTTAGAAGAGTTAGTAATTAATCATATGTAATATGCATAGATTTAAGTGGTTTAATAGGTTTTTAATATGTTATGTTTATTTGATATCTTGTAAAGTTTACGTATTCTGATTCATATTTCAACCAAAATGCACATACTTCGTGCTTTCTTTCATCACCCAATAGATGTCTGGTAGAGAATACCGTGGGCATTAAGTTCGCCAAAGGACCAAATGTACATTGTGAATAAAATAAATTGTGATTATTAAGGCCATGTGCCTTTTCACTCAAGTTAAAATGCAAAAACATATTTTTTGCTAAGTTGAATTATAGACTATAGTAAAAAAAATATGGTGCATATACAGTAAAAACTATGTAAAGTATTACATGAGTAAAATAGATAATTTGTAACCATACCATGAACGGTTTACTTAACATATAGAATTAAGACTTTAAATATTCCTTTGAGTAACCAAAGTACTCGCTTTGTATGTTGCAGATATACGTAATTAATATGCAATGAACATTCATATGTAAAGATTGTTTTAGTTAACCATTTTCTATGAATATAATTAGTTAAATATGTAATAATTATTGTAAAAATAATAAAAAATTTATATAAGTACATTATAGAATACACATTAATTTTGTTTTTATTACAAATTAATTTTTATCAATAATGTAGAACGAGCTAAAAAAGTAAAATAAAAAAAAATGTTTCGTATTTCAATTTATATAAGCCAGATCCACGATGAGACAGAGTTTATAATTTATGTTGATTTGATATTACGTATTAAGTCTTGCTTAAGTCATAACCTCTCAGCTTTCCAATACTTCTGCGTGCAAATATAAGGTCTTGGATTTCATTCTATTAAGTCTTCGATTTATTTATGATGACCAGTTAATAAACATCTATATGAGGTTTCTGGGGAACGCCAAATTGGCACAGCGGCACCTAATATATATATTTTTTTATTATTTTTTTTTAAAGACAACTGCCGCATTAGGCATATACATTCCTGTGTCGCGGGAATCTTTACAAACCTACATGAAACGGAAACAAAGTACACCCAGACATAGAACAACAATTTATGGATCCATGTAGATTATTGTCCCATGTAGGATTTGAAACCGCAACACTTGGCGCAGTAGGAAGTGGTGTGGCGACCACTGAAACCACTNGACGTGGTGGAATGCCTTTACGCACTTCGCTCCCCCCCTGCGGGTACAGGGGCTTCGCTTCGTGTGGGACTCCTGACTGACACCAGCCAGACTACCCACTAAACCACCACGGTGTGCCACTCTGCGCCTGAGAAGGGAGGGATCCAGGAACCGCTTTCTTACGCCATCCGGACCAACCACCACTGAAACCACTAGGCCAACCGTGTAGTCAAAGTAATAATACCTTCATGTTTAGTATAAGGTATCATGTAGCGTGTAGCTCAAGTAAAAGGGTCACCGTATCGGCCAGTGCCAGCTCCGCAAGGTCAATAGATGATACATGCAGCATGAGTTGATGCCACGTATGCAACATGATACTTTTGCCATTGATGAAATTTCGCCTCCAGCCTTCATAAAGACGGGAGTTTAGAATTCATTTAAAATAACAATAAAATATATTTGATTCTATAGAATAATAAATTAGTCTTGAAACTGCTTAAAATATATTTTTTTGACGCCTACCTGGCTAGGTCTGCTTCTTATCGATTCTACTGCGGATACGAATGAATTACTAACTTACTGCCATTAGGCCTCCACTACCTAAGTATTAGGTGATATCAAAATCCAGAATATAGACGTTTGTCGAATTTTTTGGCACTCATCATCATTAATAACCTAGAAGAGCCTTCTGCCGGATGGGTCTTTCTTTATAAAGGAAGTTTTGGCTAACTATAATACGCTGGCGAAACTAGTTTGTATATGGTTTATTTTGGTAAAGATAGAACCTATTCAGAACTCTTTAGACAGAATAGAGTAAAAGGACAAAGGCTTCTTAATCGCGGTAATGAATGAAGTTAGATACAGTGAAATTCGTTCAAGTAAATCAAGAAATAGCATCAATGGCAGATTTATTACTACCTCATTGGTTATCGTATGCTACTGTCCATCAAGAGGTCGGGTGTTCCTTTCTCTGGTCGACCAAAAAAGTGTTAATGAGCTTTTCTAATTATTGGAATGCTTAATAAAAGCCCAGAATTTGAAATCTAGGGTCTTGACCCCTGTGCCTCAGAGAGGACGTAACGCCATTGGGGCTGTACCAGATTTCTCCCTGGGCCCTGTTAAAACTGACAAGACGACAATTCGATAATTTTTCTCTTTAATACAACTGACAGGCGACATAATTGTCCTGGTGGAAATATCACAAATAGGTCGGATTGTCGCGACGATTCGATGTTCTGCTGTTTAACAAAACTTTTTCAGTTAAAGGGAGACAATTTGTCTTGGAAAACTTGTCAAATCTTCTTTATTAAACATAAAATTGTTATTGAATGACATATTTGTAAAATTGTCCGACGATTCTGATAGGAGCTTTACGCTGTGTCGCTAAATCATATTTTGGAAATGTAAGAAAGTGTTAGTAAAAGTTTTTTTTTTAATCATGGGTCATTTGATCACTAAACTGAAGAAAAATACACTCTTCAGAAAGAAGTGTATTCCTGTTTACATACATTTATTTTAATTTTACAAGCGATAAAAAAAAATCACGTAGTATTTTCTTGTTTTCATTAGATTCATTAAAAAGTATTTTTTGTTTTAAATCTATTTTTAATTTCTACGATATAGTTCATTTTTTTATATTGTGAAATAAGCTCAATTGAACAAGTAGGTGATGGATTTCGAGTTACCAGAACTTTTCCATTTCGAGGAGAACTAAGCACCATTATTTCTGTGTACCCGTAGTAGCTAGGTTTTAGATGTTAATAATCAGTAAACTTTTGATAATGCTGAAGGGTGAAACCAATCAGGTAAAAAAAATAAGTATATTAAATAGTAAAATAAAAGTACAAGTGAGTTGAATTTCAAAAATGTATCTTATTCGTAGCATGCTGGTTTTCGTTGAGACTAGCCGCCGTGGCTGAAATCGGCTAGGAGTACATCGCCACGATTTAGTTTCGTATGACAAATGTTTATTTCAACTTTAATTTTAATACTTATATTCAATGACGTTGCAGTATCAGATTTTATCATCTCAGAGGTACATGTCCATAATTTCATGATCATTTTATCTCTGAATCATGCGTATTACGTATAATCTGATTGATCTGGTAAAATATCCATAATGCTTTTAGTTTTATCTAATCGTTTATAGCAGTCGTACGACATTTCAAATATATTTCTAACTTTATATTTTTACAAAAATGAAGTGGTTTTTATTTCATATTTCTTCATTAATTGTGGCAATCGTATCTGGACAATCTGATTCAGATCCCCCGTCAGTGACAGTCACAACAGTCCAGGGCACGGTGATAGGATTTCAGGCAGTGGATGGTGAACATTTTGAGTTCCACGGCATTCCGTACGCTGATTCTCCTGCTGGGGAACATAGATTCAAGGTGAGTATTTACTTGTTATATACATGTATATCAGTATGAACTTTGAAAGTTCGCACTTTATATTTTTTAAATTTAATAGATAAGGTGGCACATTTGATTCTTAACCTTGCTTTACAAGGTAAGCGCTTAAGCCTCCAAATGTGAAGACGAACCCCGTATGAAAATACCCTTAAGAAAATGTAGCTCTCATTCACAAATTTCCTCTAGTTATTAGTATGGCATTCAAATATCTGATAAAATAAATATATCTTTTGCCATTTCGATTTTATAAATAACAAAGAAAAGTTACATGAAAAGTTTTTTGTCACAAAAATGCAGTACTCCTGTGTATTGATTTTAATGTTATACCTAATTTCTTTTCTTTTCCATAACTTTATGATTATTTTACATAAGTGAACAATACAATTTTATAGTCAATATTTAATTTCATTGAAGATGAATAATCGAAATATGTATCCTATGAGTCGTATGCATTACATTTAAAATATAAAATGACGACAAGAACGGAATGCGTAAATTCAAGAACTTTCTAGATTTTAGGGACTCCATGTCAATAAATATTATGTCAATTTACAAAATATATACAATTATCTGTAAAACTAATCTACAATATGTTCAAAATATTCCTAAGTGACTACAGGTTACAAAATCTCAATTTCAAAATGTCAAATTATGTTTATGTTACAGGCACCGAGAGCACCAGTGTCATTTCAAGGTACATTTACTGCCAATCGAAAAGATATAAAATGTGTGAGACCTTTAGGCGTTGGGTACGAAGGTACTGAGGACTGTCTTGTTGCTAACGTTTTTACGCCACGCGTGGACAACTCAGGAAATTTACCTGTAATGGTTTGGATTAAAGGAAGAGAGTTTGATGAACAAAACGAGAAACAGCTATCTTTTAAAAATTTCATGGAAAAGGACGTAATTGTAGTTTCATTAAATTATCGAGAATCTGTTCTAGGATTTTTATGCCTTGGTACTGAAACTGCCCCCGGTAACGCTGGATTGAAAGATATTGTTGCAGGATTAAAGTGGATTAAAGAAAACATTGCGCAATTCGGAGGAAACCCTAATGACATTACTTTGATTGGTCACGGCAGTGGTGCTGCCGCCGTTGATCTAATCACTTTATCACCTATGGCAAATGGTTTGATAAACAAAGCTATCGCTCAAAGTGGCAATGCTATGGCACCGTGGGCGGTATCAAGAGATAACTTGGAATATACGATAAAAATTGCTGAATCCTTTGGCCATATAATAACAGATGTTCAAGAATTGTCAGCACTTTTTACTAGAATAAGTGTACCGGCTTTGATGGGAGCTATCAATGAGCTCGATTTACCTAATAATGCTTTACCTTTTGCTCCTTGTGTAGAACGCGCAGAGTTAGAAAATACTGAACCTTTTCTGGTTCGGACCCCATTAGAAATTCTGGATAGCGGTGAATTTCTGAAAATTCCTTTTATTACGGGTTTTGTTGACAATGAAGGTATTATTCGTGCTCAAGAAGCTTTGGAAGGCGATTGGTTACAAAGAATGAATACGGAATTTGAGAGTTTTCTACAATCTGACCTGCAATTCGAAACTGAAGAAGAAAGGTCTAGAATTGCTAATCAAATAAGATCGTTCTATTTTGAGAATGATGAAATTGATTTGTCAGCTATTGGCGATTATATTGCTTATCATGGTGACACTATGATGTTGGTTTCAAGTATTAGAGATGTTAGGGCGCGAGTACAAGCAGCATCTCCATTAACTTATCTATATCAATTTTCATACAACGGGGCACAAGTCGAACCTACCAGAAACTCTCTCGAAATAGAGACCGCTGGTCATGGCGAAGAATTGACATATCTGTTTCATGAAAATTCTGAAAGAGCGTCTACTACAGATCTTTATATTGCACGAATACTTGTCGAAAGGTGGACAAATTTTGCAAAAACTGGGTAAGAAAAATATGCTATTATTTGCTAAAAAATACTTTTTATAATATTTTATATTTATTAATAAATATTTACTGAAATGATACGTATACCATTGATTCACAACGAAATATTTGATACGTGCTACTTTAATTACACTTAACGAATAACGACATCCATAAAAAAAATTGTATTAAACTTGCATGTCATTACACTTTTTATTTTTCAGAAAATTTATTATGTGTAGAATGTAGACTTTTTTTGTTAAGAATATAAGAACAGGTAGTTAAAATTTCTACGTTGCCTTGCAATTAGGAGCAACTATTATTTTTGTAATTTCCAATAACTGTTGTACAAAAAAGAGACTTAGTGTGGAGCGCATATCTAAGATATGCGAATAAAAGTGCAATAATTTTGTTACGGATTTTCATATAGTATTTTACTGTCACAACTTTAAACAGATTGATGCAAACATTTCTACTATTTTGTTTCTTCAGTATTTAATGTTTTAAAATAAAAATAGATTTGAAATTCTTTGCTTTACTAGTATTATGAACACGGATTAAAGCACTGTGTTCCTTATAAAAAATCATTTAGAATTAAATACAATCATTATCCATTAACATCAGCTACTTTACACAAAGAGAACAGTCCTTATTTTCAACCGACTTCAGAAAAAGAGGAGGATATTTCAGTACACTACTGGGTGAACCGATTTTGATGATTCTTTTTTATTTGAAAGCTAGTGCTTACCGTGTCATCCCATTTTAATTTGGTTCAGTTCTTAAAGTCGTTTTCTTTCGTTAAAAAAAATCGTATTTACAATACAAGTACAATGGCTGACTTAATGCCAAAGAAAGATATTCTCCACTAGTCTACCGTTGGGTGGAGCGGAAATGAGTGAGATGGTGCACTACACTTTTGTTATAACACTTATAACTATTTTTTTTAATTTAAAATTTATTGTTCACAATAGTTAAATCTTAATCTAAAACATAGGTCCACAAAACTGCTTTAAACAGTTTGTCTGTGGACTCAGTTGAGCCACTGTATGCAATATGCCTGTACACAACACTGTACACATCACGCCCATACATTAGATACATACATATGCACTATGCACAGTTACATTCACATGTTTACGTTTACATGTTTATGTTTTTTTATTAGCTTAATCCACAATAAACTTACAATAGAAAGAAGAGTACCGGAGAATTATAATATGTCTACACAATACTACTACTTTTTATTCCAAACAACAACGGTATTTACTTATAGTTTAAAATTCGTTTAGATACAATAATGCAAAAAAAACACAGATTTCGAAATAATTAATTAAATCAAATTCACATTCCAGTAAATTAAACATATTTTAGATATGTCAATGTTTCATTAGATATTTGTATAATTAAGTTTTAAAAACTTGATGACTTTATTCTTCGAGATTGTTCGGTAGTTTGCTAAAAAAATCGTACACCTTTATATATTTCTATACAAACCTTGTCCTGACAAACACATAAAAGAATATCCAATTTGGTGCAGTCGATCAAAAATTATGCGCGTACATAAACTTGAGTGATTCACTTTTATTAAATAAATAATGCAGTAAATAACTTTAGGTATGATAAGGATGGAGTAATTTTTTGTCTCATTTTTAGAAACATCTATGTTTAAAATTTTTAAATTAGGTCCATGGTCAATAGTCCAATTCTCCATGACTCAAAAATGATTTTGAGTCTCATACATGAATTCAAATTTAATTTCACTCGATTTTCAGATTGTACACTTCAATAGTTTTAAATATACAATTAATTTTTAAATGTGTTTAATGACAGAGGATCAGGAATTTATATGATCACAATGGAACCAGTATTGAAAGTATAAAACAAAATATACCCTTTCAAGCCCAAAATTCATTTCTGAGTCAGTATTCAAAAGATAGGATGATGACAGGATGATGATAATGTATATACCACATTACAAAAAGTTTTTAATGAACAGAAAACCAGGAAAATTCGTTGAAGTCGGATAAAATTGTATAATGTTGCGGACGGTATTTAAAATTCCTATCGTTTTTTTATATATTTAAACCCCGAATTAAATTTAAATCGTTTAGTGTTTGAATTTAAAGCCTTAAAATATAAAATATTGTCATTTAAATCAAATATTTTTTTTCTCTTATATGTCTAATATTATTTCAAAATAAAAATTTGACATTTCAGTAATCCCACGAGTGAAACATCGTCTATCATTTGGCATCCATATGCAACAAATAGCCGCGACTACCTTCGCATACTTGCTGCTGACGAAATACAAGACACTGATAATCCTATACTAGAAACGTCTTTGCTTAACCCTCATCCAGAAACTGTTACATTTTGGGATGAAATATACAGCAACCACTTTCTTGACGCTGAGAGTAACTGGAATTTAAATGAAAGAGATGATACTGCTACTCCAGGAACTGACGAAGACGGCTCTACCACTTCTGAACCCGACGACGATGATAGTACCACTCCACTTCCCGACGATAGTCCTACTACTGAAGCACCCGATTCCGCATCAACAGCTGTGGGATATACTTTCTTAATTATGATTCTATTTTCCATTTTAAATAAATTACACTTATCAGCATTAGTCTCGTAAAACAACTACTCAATAGATAACGATGCTATTGTTTTAGTTGTTCCTTATGTTTAAATGCTTTGTTTGGATTTTCTTGTACAAATCCAAAACAAGGATCTCTTTAAATGTATTTAGTTAACTAGCAAAAAACAACAGATGAACAGTTATACTCTTAGAACACTGTACGAAATCAATTTAGTAGCCTTATTTCAATAAGTCTTGGTAGATTGACCTTACAGAAGATGTTATAACGGATTCGAATTCAAGTAAAAAAATCGAAACATTTGAAGAATTCAAACTTTTTTGCCCGTGTTATTATTTACGTATTATTTTTTATGTTTATTTTCTTTAAATTTAAGATTGTCAAATTTATAAAATAAATATAAAAATTAGATAAAAACAATATATTATACTTCATTTCAAATATTCTTTTGGGTGTCCTTACTTTTATCTCACCCGTCAAATATATCAATTGAGTTCAAGAAGTGTATGATTTCATTTTTCGAATTCCGAAGTTTCAAAGTAAAAACCTAATATGTAATGTCTTATCATTTATTGAGTGCCTTATTTACTCGATTATTGTAGTACAATTCAAGATCATGTGATATATCCGGCATGGGTAGATAATATTAGATAATTTTCTAAGACAGTAAGAAATTTTCTCCTCTAACTTTAATAAGGAGGGAAATTAGGACATATTTAACAATAGCACGATCGGCTTTGTGGTTTAAGCGGTTGCCACGCTCCTTTCTACGGCATCAAGTTATGTGGGTTCAAATCCCAAATGGGACAACACTTTGTGTAATCTGCATTACGTTGTTCTAAGTCCGGGTGTTCTTTGAGTCCGTTTCTTGTGTGTTTGTTAAGTCCCCGCGACACAGCATGCATACTCCCAAAGTGGGAGCTATCTTTAAAAAATATATACTATGGACCTTCGAAGATACAGACTACGCTTTAGTAAAATCATAGTTTAAAATTTATGGGACTAAATCAGGTAATTAATTTCTGCACCAAGCCTAACTGTAATGAATATCTTTAATGAGAAAGAAGTACTCATTATCTATACCTGAAATTACTAATAAAACGTATACTAATAAAATCTTTCAAGACCCACGTACTAATTCTGTGAAGGAACAATCGGTCGTTCCTTAAGAAAAAATCAAACGGACTGAAAATAATTCCTCCTCTTAATTGTTATTTCTAAAGAAATAAATATGACAAGTCTTAGCCCGCTTAAACCACCATGACATCTCCGCCGTTAAAACTACAGAAATAAAAACATGTCATTTTACGAATTATCTGGCAATATTGGAGTTTTTAACAAGGCTTAATTCAGTCACTTGATAAATTAAAATAGTATATATATAATTTCATAGCCCAGTTGCACTCGGTGATTAGAAACAATCACCGAGGGTAAGCAACGATGGCGCGGTCAGTACCTGGATGGGTGACCGCTAGTGGCATGTTACCATGAGCGTCTCCGTGATTCGGAGGTCACGTTAAGCAGCCGGTCCCGGTTGTTATCATACGATAACAGTCGTGAAGCTTAGTTGGAGGCCTTCGGGCGGCTTAAAAACATCCAACGGCAAGATTTACGTAGCCACAACGTATTCTTGCCAGTCCCCAACCCGCACTTGGCCAGCATGGGGATGTATGGCCTTAACCCTCTCCTGAGAGGAGACCCGAGCCCAGCAGTGGGACATTATGGGTTGTTGATTGATTGATTGATATATAATTTATAATATATTGATACATGTGGATATGCAGATATGTGAAGGCGCTCATAGGCCAGTTGCACTCGGTGATTAGAAACAATCACCGAGGGTAAGCAACGACGGCACGATCAGTACCTGGATGGGTGATTCGGTGGTCACGTTAAGCAGTCGGTCGCGGTTATTGTCATAGGATAACAGTAGTTAAGCTTTGTTGGAGGCCTTTAGGCAGCTTGAAAATATCCAACGGTAAGATTACGTAGCCACAACGTTGTCTTGCCAGTCCCCAACCCGCACTTGGCCAGCGAGGGGACGTAAGGCCTTAACCATCTCCTGAGAGGAGACCCGAACCCAGCAGTGGGACATTATGGGTTGTTGATGGATGAGGATATGAGCACGAACGGGCCGGCTCAACCTGGGCGGTACTAACCTCTCTCTCGAGTGTGCTGCTGCATTGTTGCGTTGTCTGCATTCGCAATGAGTTTGGTGACGACTATTCTTAGTTTCTGTTCATACTATATCAGGCAGAGTGGAGTCACTTAGGCAGATTCATATATACTTAGTCTTGCCATAAATATTGTTACAAAGAAAAGCATTTTTTTATTGTACGTAACACTTATTAAAATTACAGTGTGTTGGCTTAATACATTAATATAAAACCATTAAAACTCTTATTCGAAGTGGTCTCAATAGGCTGCAATACAGTCCTTTAAGCTTTGAGGCCAGTTATTAATAGCTGCACGCACTTTTTCTATGGCAAAATTCATTACTGCCAATCGTATGGTTTTAGGAACTCCAAATTATCATGGCGTTTAGAGCAAGTCTTGGTGTCTAAAAGTAACCATAAACCAGAATCCAGTGGATTAAGATCAGAACTAGATGACGGCAAGACTTTAAGCTCTGATGAAGTCCAAAACGTTCGTTTCTAACCATGATTGGGTGGAATAGGGCTCAGTCATTCCTACATAACTAATTAAATTATCTGTGTATAAATGATCAATACATCTCTTTCATTGTTCCTCTCAATAGCCCAGTACACAAACATTTGCCTAATGTCAAGCGATGGAGGATCTTAAAAATTGTATTTTGCTCCGCACCACAGCAATTTGATTCTCTTCATCACCTTCCCCTCCAACCATTTTAATATCACAAAATATTTTACAATATATAGGTGCGAAAATAAAAAAAAACAATGGTCAATCGTTAAAAAATGACAGATTCTAAATTGAAAAATAATATTTTGTTTATTTTTATTTGTAACAGCAAGTATGGCCAGATTAAGTGTATAAAATATATTAAATTTCTTTGTAGTGGAAGATATTCCATTACTAGTTGATAAGAACTTCATATTACTCCAAGGTGAATGAAGTGTGCTATTCTACAGAGATTGGGAATTCTATGAACATGAAGTACTTTCAGATAAACAAGGTTCTATAAGATATTTTTTTGCCGTCAAAGTGAGTGATAATATTTTCTAATAAGCCAAAAAAGATAAAAAAAACTGTGCGATTGATAATCGTGCATATACAGAGTTGGGTTTTAGTCATGGTTACTCCACTTGATGTAAAACCGCATAACAAGAGGTTCTGTTTTCAATTACAATTTTATTGGTCTTGGCTTATAGTCGAATAATCTACAGATTAGTCAAATTATTCAAAATCCAGATAAATGCAAAACATGAACATTTAAATAGCCGTAGGCACCACAATCTTAAGTGTGTTCATTAATACTTAGTACCTAAAGCAATAAACTCAGATTTGCAGACCCCATTTTAATGTTCCGAAATGAAGCCCACATCTGCGCTTGCAGTTATTGTAAACAAATGTTGGCTTTAATGTACCCTATTTATTACCTTATGTTTTATTTGTATACTGTTAAGGACCAGGGATATTATAACAGTTTTAAATTCATTTTAATTTGTGAGTCATAAGAGCTATCAAAAATATTTATAAATAATAAAAGTACAAAAAAACCCGCTTATGAAATACTATCTTAAATTTTCTTGCTTTTGGGCGGATTATTTATTTACAGATATATAATCTATATGGCTTTACATCGTATCATACATATCCTTGAGATATATATTTTTTTAAATACTGTAAAATCGGGCTTAAAAACAAATAGGTGCAATGTAATATTTATTGATAGAGTGAGAAATGATGACGTAAGCAAATGGTTCCTGTTCGAAAGAAGCTGTAAGCGCAATAATTGAAAAACTAATGTTTGCTATCAACGGATGCATTGCGGATAGCTAATAAGTTCTAATCTCTAAGCCCACTGTCAGTGGAGACCGGTGCAAGTATACCTCGTCAGACATTGGCCAGCAAAATGGGTAGTGTGGTAAGGAAGAATAAGGTTAAAATATAAATATAATGCGTGGCAGAACTGATATTCAGGTAAAACCTGTTGAACTTAATAGCTGACCCCAAAATAATCATGGCTAGGAAAATGATGATGATGATAAGGGTATAAAAAAATGAATTGAACTCTTTTGCCAGTTTTGGAAAGAAAAATTTCTATAAAAAAATAAAGATTTTTACAAACTTTCCTTTTTTGTATGTACATCACACCACACGGTTTTTCATTTCGTTCTTATACCGGTACTCCTCTTGGTATGTTAACGTACTTAATAATTCTTTGTTAAAATTTATGATCAAAGAATTACGGAATTACGGTTTGAATAATTCTAATCTGACGCGTAAAATGTGTATTATGTCATCGAAAGTTTAAAAATACAATCATCATCGATTGTACACTTCGATGTTGGACATCTATTCTACGTCCATTAATCACGACAAAATTATGAGACTTAACTATCAATTTGTAAGCTGTTGTAATTGCACATGTTTCTTATTATCATTATTGTATGATGAAATATTTATCCATAATTCTTGTTTCTTTTTGTTATTAAATCTAATGATAATAAACTAGATATTATGATAATGATGATGATATACTATACCATAATATACTTCTGTCCCCAGCTGTACTCGCTTGTTTGTTGGTTATCGCAGTATTTCCTTGCGAAATCAGCTTCGGTACAGAACAAAATGATAGTGCTTATTAGACAGTTTTTTCTGTGTTATGCTCAAACTCAAATACTCTTTTTTTTCAAACAAAATTAGTAATCATAAAACCAGCAGATCAATCAAATAGATCTGAAATCGTTATATAAATGAATATATAATTCTTTCTTTAAATTATAATATAATGGAATACATCATAGGCGCAAAAATTCCTTCCTTCCTTTTCTAGTCTAATTCTCAACCTTTTCTGTACTTCTACGACTATCCAAAATTTCATGATGGTTGATTAAATAAATGTAATTAATAAACAAATAACTGATAACTCGATCAGTTTTAAGCCACCTATTTCCAACCTTTAAAAATAACAACAGTTTTTCGTTACGTTGCATAGTTAGTGAGATTAATAGAGAACCTAACCTCCTACTCCCTCAGGGAGGAGGAGGTTAGGTTCTAGGAGGATACTTTACTTTGTGCGTAATTTACTTTTTTAGTCGGCTCTCAACCCACGGGATGAAATATGAATTGAGTTAGTGACAATCCGTATTCTTTATTCGTCGCCACACGCTCTGGTTTTAGTAACTATTAGAGCATAAAGACGAAATACCATAAGAAAAATCATTATATACAGCAACAAATACTGAAACAATTTAGTCTAACAAAAAAAAATCCTAAGAACCTGATTTCTAAGAATCGTTAAATGCTTGCTCCTTGAACAATAAATTCTCAATTTAGTAATTGAGAATTTTAATGGCATAAATAAGTACAATTAAATGCAATCAACATCTCAGAAATCAATATCAGACACACCCACGTATCCAGAAATAACCTGTTTGTGAGAATATTCAGTGTGTGTAGGGAAATCGAAGAGAATATCTGAATTAGCCGACTAGAAAGATATTTTGAGATCGTAGCATAATAAACTACATAATATATATTGGAGTGTAAGTATTTTGTAAACAAATCATCATCATCATCATCAGCCTATCGCAGTCCACTGCTGGACATAGGCCTCTCCAATTTCACGCCACTTAGTGCGGTCCTCGGCTTCTCGCATCCATACTCCTGCCAGTCGCCTTACGCAGATCATCACTCCACCTGGCCTGTGGATGTCCCACACTACGTTTGCCAAGACGCGGTCTCCATTCAAGAACCCCATTACCCCAAAGGTTATCGGTTCTGCGGCTAATATGGCCAGCTCACTGCCACTTCAGCTTACTTAGCCTATGGGGTATGTCGATGACCTTGATTCTCTGATGATAAACGATTACCGCCGCCCATGGACACCCGCAGAACCAGAAGCGTCATAAGTGCGTTGCCGGCCTTGGGGGATGGGGAGGGGTATGAGGGGAAGTGTTGTACTATGGGCCTCCGTTATCCTCACTCACTCGGTGAAACACAGCGCAGGCGCTGTTTCTTACCGGTTTTCTGTGAGGCTGTGGTATCACTCCGGTCGAGCAGGCCAATGCAGGCCGAAGCGTGGCTCTCCCATGGTGAAGATGATTCTGTTTGTCCTTGTGGTGAAGGATGAGTAAAGAGAGCTAACTGCTTAGGACGATAGCGCTACATAATTTATATACTTTGTATTTGTGTGTATTGTATGTGTAAAAGGATAAATGAGCAAATCGGTCACCTGTAAATAGTGAATACCACCGTCTAAGAATCTGTAAATGAAGAGATACAAGTGTCTTCACCTTTTGTGTAACCCCCTTTTTCGTTTAGTCCTTTTCGGCTTAAATGTATAATCGCTCACAAAAATCTTAACATATTCTGCATCTTCTTAATATAACATAAATGTTATAAATTAAAAAGAAATGCAAACCAGCATAAAATTGATTGTAATAACCATAGAGATATTAATTTGCATGCTCTTTAAAACTGTATTTTTAACGTATATGATCGTAAGAGTATTAGGTGTGGGGTAGTCTTGCATTCGCCTGAAACGCTGCACACGTGCTCACCACCGTTTTTAATGCTACTCACTGTTGCTTGTGTGTGGAAAAATGTGGATAAGCCCTAGAAAATGTATTGTTTTTTTAATATGGAGGTAATTTGTATTATTATGGCAGTAACTTTGTATTTTTAATCTTCTTATTAACTGTTTTTATTCAAAAAATATAAATACTATACTGTTAGATGTTGCGGGATTTGAAAATTTACTTGGCTATACAAAAATATAAGGCCTTTATTTTTGTAGTGAAATGTCGTATTTGATTATGTTTTTACATCTATTTCTTACTAAAGTTACTGATTTTATATTCACCAAATTACTTGTCAGGGGTAATGTTTCTATAAATGATTTAAAATAAAACTTAAACTTTAAATGTTTTGTTTCACTTAAAATTTTAACATTTCGTTTCATATATAAATTCATTTAGAACACCAAATATTCGGTAATTGCAAATTCGGCAGCGCCTGTGTTATAATAACTGAACTACTAATAAAATAAATATGTATCACTTACATATATGCACATTATATACACTTAGAGTCACGATTGTTTCCTAGAGGAGTGGGCAGAGACAATTGATCTCTAGGTACTACGGTCTTGATCCTGAAATATCCTGAATGTATGTGAATATATTATGGATTAGAACAAGAACAAACCAAAACCACCGAAACTGCTCCCCACCTATAATTATTTCTTCGCAATAGAAACCAATAGACGATGTCTGGCACAGCAGACTGCATCTTCAACTACTAGACAGTTAAATCTGTCAAAGAAGATAATGCCATAAATTGTATTTTCAATAAAATTTTGATAAGTTATGTCCATGTTAAGTCAAACGACCGCCTGCTTGCGTTAGGCGCCCGTGCCGCAGCCGGCTCTTGGCCATGTGGCACCGCATCCGCCAACGCACCTTGTTCAGGTCTCGAGTGACGAGTACCGACCGCCTCTGTTATTGTATGATTCAGCAAGCGAATTACATATTTTTATGGTTTGCTTGCATATGGTTTGTTTGGAAGACATTTCAAAATGGTTAATATCCGCAGCCCTTTTTTTATTTCGTTAATGTTATCATATTTATTACACATGTATGTCTAAAGATCTTTCAAGATCTAACATGTCTTATATTTTATTATTATCAGATTAGATAGGGTTTTTTTGTAAAACTTTAGTGAATAAATTTATTCGAGTGCCTTTCTGACGTTATAAATATAGAATAACAGGCCTGTGGTCCTAGGGTGACCGTGTGTGGTGACCGCTCAGGATTAATCTTAGTGTGATGAATACGACAATTTATTCTGTGTATGGGTGTAACTAATGTATATATATGTGTATAATGTATATATAATAATGTTATAACGTGTGTCATATATAATGGCTTTGTGTAATGTATTATGTCTGATTACTATAGTACAGGCTTTGCCTAATTTAAGATCAGATAGGCATGTGTATCTCATACACACCTGTCCGTCCATGTCCGTGATTATGAGGGGCAGTCTTTGGGCAGTTATAGAGGATTGGCTCGAGAGGCATCACGGCTTCCTTTCATACCGCCTGACGCAGGTTATTAATGGAAAAGGATGCTTTGTAGATTACTGTGTCTTATCCTCAAGGAGCCAACGCCTGATTGCCATGACTGCTATGGCCAGACCGTGGACACGGCACTCCACGCGCTGGCAGAATGTCTGGTGTGAAGAGAGCCGAGGCATGTTCTCGTGGCAGCCATTGGGTTCTCTGGTTCGGTAACATGATTGCAGCACTGTTGCGGAGCCTTTACAAACTATAGGTAGCCCGAGGTACGTCTTGGTTAAAAAAAATGGGGGCAATCTTTGGGGACTGCCGATAGAAGTGAAAACTAAGTACACATATTATATAGAGACACATGCTCTTTGTGTTTATTTAATGTATGCTAATATCGCACGGAGGTATATCTATGTACAAAAATAAACAGTATACATATAACTCATGGAAATCATTCGGTGACCATGACGTGAGTTCCATAATTTTTGTTAACCCAAAGTTCTCAACGCGCCCAAAGAAGTTTTCGCTAGAAAAAAGCCAATCAAGTCAACTAAGAAAGAACCTTCATAAGAACTCGATCATTTAAAAACAAATTACACTTAACGAGAAAATACAAACCAGAAAAAAAATGACCAGGAACCCGCGGAATCGACTATCGAAGGGTGATCGACTTTTTCTGTTAGTTACGATCTATTGTCGATTGTCGTCAAGTTACGATCTGTTAATGAGTAAAGTGAAAGTTTACGATTTTGACACCGTCGTTCTATTTTATGACAGTTATAAAACACTTTTAAGTTCCTACCATAGAATGTTAATACAAATAATGTTTAGGATAGTTTAAAGGTAATAAATATAATCATAAATAGGTCTGTAACCTTAGATTTGTTTGTTATGGAAAACGGTTATAGAATGTACTAAATTGTGTAGATTACTACGTACATACATACAAACATACATACACAATCATAATTTAGTCTCAATTTAAATGTCTAATGTTTATAGTAATTGAAAATTTAAAACCAAATGGTGTGAACTTAGTTGGTACAATTAAATATTCTCTTTAATTCTTTCAAAATCCATGATAACATAATGATGGGACAGCTTCTCGTTATGCTTACTGACTTAGTTTTGGTAGACATAATCACATGCCACGTGCCTTTGTAGCTCTTATTTGGTATGAGTTATAATTTTACGTGATAAAAGAAAAAGTTTGTGTGTTTTCGTACATTTATTACTTCTTCAAGCTCAAACTGCTGGACTAATTTTAATAAAACAAGCAAAAATTTATAAAACCGTGAGATACACTGCGATACACAACAAGTTTTCTTATGGGAAAATCATTGGTATAAGAAAAGTAGTAAGCGTCCGAAAACAAGTGTTGAAAACAAGCACTGCAGGATGTGAAAATGTAAACCAACACGTCCAATGTTAAAATCTTACACGAGACAAGACGTTGTGTAATCCACAAATTATTGTTCTAAGTCAGGGTATTCTTTGTGTTCATTTCATGTATGTTTGTAGAGTCTCCCGCGACACGGGATGTATACTCCTAATGCGAGAATTGTCTTTCTAAAAGAAAAAAACGTAATAGAATGGTATATACTGAGCTGAAATGAACCTTCAAAAATAAAGAGATCTAACCGTTCCAACTGTCCGACGTTAAAAAAAATTAAGGCTGGTACATGAAATGAAGAATAACTGTTATAAAACAAAAAGAAATATCTCTCAACGCTGTACAAAAACACTAGCTTATATTGATGTCAATAAAACTATTAGCTCTATTCATAGTGAAAGTAATCGTTCCTAATATAATATCTGATGGCAATTTTATAATAACGACAAAAGTTCTGAAGGTTTTGCGTCAACAATAAGTTGCAGGATACAAGTTATATGTGTCAGTGTCAAAGTTAATTTAAATTGAAATTAGATTTACTCCGTCGAGAGTATATTTGTGTTGTGTCGTTATATAATGTTGGGCCTTAATAAAATATTTTTATTTATTTTCGTATTTCTATATATTGATAAGTTAGTAGAGTAATCATTTTAGCCTCCTTTTATAAAGATAATTTCTAAAAAAAAATTTAACATACAATCTCCACTTACTTAGGACAGTTTTTGCCTACTGTACAGTGGGCAAAAACCTTCCCTTCTTGACCTATTTAGATCAGATGACCATTAGAGTCTCCTAATGATGATAAGAATGATTCACTTTGACCGTAGATGTGTGCAATGTTTCCGATTATTTGCCGAATGATGCCTTATAAGCATTAAAAGTTTTAAATGTCCATTATAATAAGTGTGGAACCTTTATGATTTTAGAAGTTATTTAATTATGCGAACTATGTACGCAATATTTTTGTAACTTGCTGTCTAAAACATTGTTATTCTACGTATCTAAGGATACCAAGACAATTTTCATTTTTAAAGTGAGTAAGATTTGGAAAAATAAACGAATTCACACCTTGTTTCAAAATCTCAGACCAGCGTATTCGTTACGTTTTCCTTAACAAACGGCAGAAAATTCCTTGAATTTTTATAGTTGTGATGTAGTAAATAGTTGAGTATGGTTGAATTTTCAGGACTTCATAATTATAGAACATTTCTAAGTAAATTTAATAGTTTGTTTTGATCGTCATCGTCACTTCATCAAGTGAGCTGATAGACAAACTCCTATAACATAATTCCACTAAACCACATGCCACATTCATAAATACGTACCTATATAAAAACTAAATTTTAAAAATATTATGAAACCGATATCCACTTCAAGAAAAATTGCTCGTGATTTCCGTAACATTTATTATGAGATCATTAAATAGAAAGAAATCCACGCTCACTAAAAATAAAATTATAATGTCGTGCTATTCAACTTTAAAATACTACTTTGTAGACACACATAAACTGTCTGTCATTTCAATCGTGTAATGACCGCAGGGTGTTTCCTATTTCTTATATTTATTGATAAGTCATACGATCGATTCATAGCTTCCGTATATCCGTCACGATATCCTTGACCGACTATCTGAAATAACTTAAACGAAAATAAAGAAAACTACTAAAATATTAGTTCAGGATAAGAAGTAACTTCTAATTGTACTTGATACTCTTTTCCGTCATTTTCATATTTAGATTGATTTGTAAATGTTGGATTTAGGTACGGATAATAATTGTTAATATGTATTTCAGTTTTTAGATGCCAGTTTTTATATTTAAAGAACTAAACATTAATTTTTATTAACTTGAACATTTGCTGAAATATTTTTGTTTTATTTTTTATGCACTCCTCGTATAAAAACAAGCAATAAATTCGTCTACACACAGTTGATTTTTGCATAATTGATTGCCTTTAATAGATTGTTTAAAGCAATAAGATTACCACTATGTGTACATAGGTTTCTAATTTGATATTTTTTCCTCCTTCTATGATTTCGGGTCCTTCAAACAGGGCATGAAAAAGCATCTCACCAAGTCGCCATAGTGTCGCCGTACTGCATTGTCTGCATTTTACTCATGCTTTCCGTCAGGCAGAGTTAAGTCATTTTGACAGGATATTTATAAGAAAAAATATCAATACGTTTGCAGAAATTAACTATTCAGAGAATCAATATTAAGCTAGTAGTGTTAATTACTCCAGAATTAAAGGGTCAGGATTAGGGCTCAAGCTCTTTAAATTTCCGGAATTAATCTCTTTTTATTCATTTTCCATCTTGAGGTATGGTATAATTGGAAACGTTTTGAACTTGGTTAGTATTATACTTTTGTCTGTTTATAATATCCACTGTTAAGATTATTTAATTGTTAGAGTTGGAACTTTGTTTGATTATATTGTTTGATTATGAACTTCACAGACATTATCGACTGTGTTTCAGAACTTGATCAAATAACGGTTTTAATATTCTGTAACTATTTAGAGAACATTAAAACCGGTTTAGTTTTAGTTTAGATATTTATTACTAAATGAAATCAAATGGAACATAATTCTTTACATTTGGTCATATTATTATGGTCTATCTTACCGTTAGTAATAATAAGATGTTCGGGCCGTCTACGCAGCTCGACTAAATAGTTATAGTAATACTTATAATCGTTTATAGCTACTTAAATATATTAAACCATCAGAAACGACCTATAACAGACCACTGATGGACATAGGCTCCTCAAAACAATAGACACACATATTTATTAGATAAACCAACAAAACATTTGAAGTAATACAATGAAATTACAAAACAATAGTTGGAAATGGCGAAGATCTGAATTATAGAGTTGAAGTTTGATCGTCGGAAGTGCTTTCAAAGTAATGAACTGACTAGCGCTTGTTCGACAGCGCTTATGATATGTTGCCACAGACTCCGAGAGTAATTGCTGCTATATCCGGCACCTCAATACCGATCTCTACAAATCCATATTAAAGTTTGAGGTAAAATGTTCGGCTTTCGTAAAAGTGCACCGTACTAACTTTTTGGATAAATGGGTAGTTCCATGACGTATTTCACGAAATAGATTCCTATACACCTCTGAAACAAATGTTTTGTAGTTATTCGAAAAGTTAGGCAATATGTATCAAAAATAAAATAAAAATGCATGTTCAGTGAAATGACACATTATGAAACATCTTAAAAAATTAGAACTACCGCAGCAATAAGGTGATTTAATAATGAATATAGTTCGAAAAACTAAAAAAACACGTTTATAAAAATCGGATGCAAACAAACAAACAGATAAAGCTAATAAAAGCGTAAAAATTAAAATAAAGTAACAATCGCAAGTCGGATTCTTAACAAACTTAAATGGCGATTTACTGAAAAATTTATACACTGCTTCTAATTTTTAAAGATTCCACTTATATTTCATAAAATGGATAAAAAATTCAGGTAAGGTAGTTGAAGGGTTCTAGAGGAAAGAAATACCAAAGAAAAAGTGAAAGAGGATATGAGTGGAAAGGGAGTTAACACTGAAATCATGAACGATAAAGTAAAATGGCGCTCGTAGCCCAGTTGCACTCGGTGATTAGAAACAATCACTTAGGGTAAGCAACGACGGCGCGGTCAGTACCTGGATGGGTGATCGCTGGTGGCATGTTACCATGAGCGTCTCAGTGATTCGGAGGTCACGTTAAGCAGTCGGTCCCGGTTGTTATCATATGATAACAACCGGGACGGTCGTGAAGCTTAGTTGGAGGCCTTCGGGCGGTTTAAAACATCTAACGGCAAGATAGGCCAAGGTACTCCACCAGAGGTACAACGTATTCTTGCCAGTCCCCAACCCGCACTAGGCCAGCGTGGGGAGGTATGGCCTTAACCCTCTCCTGAGAGGAGACCCGAGCCCAGTAATTGGGATATTATGGATTGTTGGAACGAAGTTCCTTACGGCAGGCTTGGAGGGGATAGGGATTTTGCTGCGCGACCGAACTGAAAAAAATGTGATAGTAAAACCGTAAGAAAAAATCCGTAGAATAAAACCATTAAATGAGACGTGCGCAGGCGCGACAGTCGCATACACAAGCGAGTAGTGTACAATACCTTTCTCTTTCTCCCTCTTTCTTTTTTTGTTATTTTAGTTGATAATTTAAATTACGATGTTTTTTTTTATTTTAAGTAATTTATTATTTCCTAAAATACTGAATTTCCTAAATACTTTCTTGTACTTAAATAAAAACTAATCAGCAAAATTTAAGAGAAAAATCAAGAAAAGCTACATAAAATTGAGCACGATTTTTTTTGCAATTTGTGTCGATTCTACATTAGCCGAAGGAACTTCGTTCCTACCTGGTGTCCCACGACACCACATTTTGATGATGACGATGATGAAAGTAAAATGGAAGGATAAAACACACTGCACCAGCCCCAAATAAAATAAAGAACGGCAGGTATGTAATGAGTTGTATATCAGATAATTGTCAACTAATTAACACAACCTATGCCAAAATAGGCCACGTCAAACGTTGCAACAGTAAACAAATGCCTATTAAGTGTAATTATTTAGCAATCATGTTAAACGGAACGATTAACGACTGCAGACTGAATTCTCAATTTAACTATTCAAATAGGCCTATCGATGATATATACATTATTAATTAATGCCGTAGTTCAAAATAAGCCTAGTAAATTTAAAATTTTCTTTTATGATGCAATAATTGTAATGTTAACAGAAGGATTTCAAATATAACAACAAAAGTTTTCATCCACCTGTATTTAAAATTTCACAGTAATTGTGTTGATTCTTTTGGTGAAGAATAGCGGAGTTTTAGTAATCGAACATTTTAAAAGGTTCTTTTAAAATTATGAGCTATTGTAATATTTAAAGAGTTCTATAATTTTACTAAATTTCACCGAGACAGAAAATGTGTGATGAAAATCCCCTGTGATCCTTAGTTTATAAAAAACACAGATAAGACAATAGTTTATGAACAAAATTATTCCGTTGTTGATATGTTACGATAACAATAGTTTTGAGATAATGATGCCTTTGATACTCGATACTCTGCTAATTAATAAGACAGCAGAGTTTTTAAGAAGAATATCATAATTAATTAGAAAAAAAAAATTCTACATCATTTTCATAAACAACTTTTAGACTTCAATTTCTAATATCTTCAGCTTTCTACATAAAGTGATGAAACACATAATCATCATTCTTTGAATCCTTTGTTGCTAGGCATAATAATTTATCAATTTACTTGTCATCCCGAAATTATTTTGGATCATTTCGAATGGGTACTGCTTTTTTCTTTATTAAAGTACATGTCTGTACCAACAGATTAGGTACAGTTTCTAAATAGTACAAATTACAGAATGTTAATCAACAGGAGCTGTGGCGACTTCCACATACAGCGCAACAGGAACACACTACAGCGCCATCTACCGAAGATATTTCGAACTACGGAGTAACGAAGGAAACTAAGGTACTACCAATCCTAAATCGCGCAATAGAAGTTCTCGCGCCGATTAGCATATATACTACATCCCAACGTCAACCGTTGGGCAGTGGCCCACCAGGCATGATCGCCTCGCCTGGTCGGAGGATCCTCCCTTTGTGTTGGAGGAATATGACACCCGTTCCTCAACAGGAGCTTATGGCGGGCATGGTGATGAACTAAAATCTCATTACATCTTGCACCAGCAGTGCTTTTGTATCAATGAATGCCGCTCTTAGACCATAATATGGTCTAAGAGCGGCTTTCATTGATGCAATGAGATCATATTATGATCTGCAATCTGGTGCCATTTTGAGGTTGCAGTTGTCGTGAACTAGTTTATCACTAATAGAAAAACGACTATACATTCCAACTTCTACCTATATCATCATCTGAAATGCCAAATAAAATCTTTTTGCCAAAGACATATAATCAATATATGGTAGCTTAGTAGTAAATACTTAATGCGTTGTTGGTGTTAGGTTTTTTTAGCTTAGTGTAAAGTTTTCATTATATCAAGAAGTGATACTCTTAATTCGTTCCATTAAGGATTTATGATGCTTGACATATAATTTTAAATTAAAAGCCTGATATCACTATTACATATTAGAATATCGATTAAATTTTATAAAAATAACAATCAAGTTGTCTAAGTACCGGTTGTTGACGACTTCGCCCACGCGCCGTGGTACCATAACTTTCCAAGCTTTGCCAACGGTATGAGAATCGTGCATCTGCGTTATGTGTGTTCTTAATTAATAGTTACTACTGTGCCTACCGTGCGAAAGTATTTTATGAATAGTAAAACACTACGTTTTAGTATTAGCTACGTTTAGGAGTGGAGCACAGTGTCATTTTTGACATTACCCGTTCTTCTCCCGCCAATATTTGGAAGTTTCTTAGAACTCTAGGTATAGGCAAGAAGCGGTCAGGTGGTTTGCAAGGGATGATTAGTTTGGATAATTTAAGCCGTCATTTTTCCTCCTCTGTTTATTAAGATCCACAAACTAGGTATGGCACTATTGATTACCAGACGATCCTAAATAAAAAACCTTTAATGCAAGTCCCTTCTGATTTGCTCCGTTTGCGTCGGGTAGCATCAAAAAGATTATACTTTCATTAAATCAAATCAAATCCGAATCTTTTTTCCGTTCGCAGTTCAGTTTGTTACCAATTCGTCTACGCCGAAAGCTACGCGCACGTACTGTCCCATACTCTACCTTAATAACCCATCTACACCAACATATTTAAATTCCTACTTCCAACTTCTGTGTAGCAATTACAATAGAAATCTTCGGTCCTCTAGTAACATTGACCTTCGTTGTCCCGCCCATACATTTGAGTTTATTGGTTCATTCAGCTCTCTCGTTGGAGCTGTGATAGCGTATGCGACTGCTGTGCTTGAGGTCTTGGGTTTGATTTTCGGGTCGGATCAAGTGTTTGTATGTCTAGAAATATTTGTTTCGGAATTTAATTATTTTCCCATAAGACAACCTCTGCTTAACTTGGGTCTTGTGTGCAAGATGTAAAAAAAAACTTTTTTGTGCAGTCTGTTCTTCTTTGGAATCAGCTTTTCCTGGATATCAGGATAGCCACCAACATTTTTTCCTTCAAGACAAAGGTAAAGCAGTTTTTATTAAAACAGTTGATAGAATCAACCAATACATTCATGTCATCCTCATTTTACATAAAAAATATTTAAGTAAATATAAGTGCGTGTGTATTATATGTATCCGTTTTATTATATGATAGGTTTGCATATGAGTATTTAAAATATTTCAAATGTAACTTCAGCCAAAATGCATATATTTCCTTTTTGCTTTCCATTAAGTCCGCCAATGCACCTAAAGTGCACGATGTAAAATAAATACATAGATAAAAGATAGAGAAGAAATCCAAAAGTAATTGAGACTGAACCATTTTCACCTTTATGCAAAGTGTACCTAAAAAGATTGAGAACAACGAAAATTTTTGCTAGATGTTCGAGTGGCAGATATTTTCGTTGTATTGTAAACTTCTCGCCATAAAAATAATATTTTTTATTCAAATCAGGGTAGAAAAAAGAACTCTCACATAAATTTTCATCTCGCAACCTATTATTAGGTAAATATGAACAATTTCAAAGAGGAAAATTCCCAATTCTCGTCTTCCACTTTAATTAAGTTATTATCTACAGAGTGGCTCGTCGTGCTGGTTGGTGACCGGATGGTGGAGCCAGGCGACTACTTCCGGGAGGGTACGGGGGCCCATCCGTTACAGTACTCCACGCTCGTGCGTGGAGTACTATTCTCACCTTTATGATGGTGCCGCACAGTATCTGTTTGACGCTCTCGAGCGGTTGCAGCGGCAAACAATCCGTATTGTCAATAGTCCCGAAGCCACCGAGACCCTTGAGCCTTTGCAGCTGCGTACTGATATCGCCTCCTTGGCAGTCCTCAATCACCTTTACCATGGAGAGTGTTCTGAAGAGCTCGTCCAATTGTTACACCCCTCTCCCTTCCTCTACAGAAAAACACGTGCAGGCCTTGGAAGTCACCGCTTTAAAGTGGAAGACATACGTTCCCGTACTCATCACTTCGGTGCTTCCTTCCTGTGCTGAGCGGTCAAAACCTGGAACTCACTACCAGCGCACGTGTTTCCTTCCCACTATGATCCCGGGTCCTTTAAGCGGGGCGTGAAAAAGCATCTCACCAGGCCGCCATAGTGTGGGCCACCATGCTGCATTGTTCTTTTTCGCATTGAGGATGGTCACTTCCACTCTTGGATTCTGCTCATGCTTTCCATCAGGCAGGGCAGAGTCATTTTGGCAGCATATACATAAAAAAGAACACTAGACATAGGCCTCTTTTTAGAAAGGAGGTACAGACACATTATTTACATGTACCTATACATATACCCACACTAATTATAACTATTACGGTAGAGCGTTGCTTTATTACATAATAGGCTATGCTCGAAAGGAATAATAGTATACTTGCCATATAGTAAACCGGTATTAAGAGTGTCTCTGTTGCTTTCCCTGAGAGGGTGAGGTTACTGAAGCCTAAAACCATCTCTTCCTCTTTAATCCTGGAAGAAAAAGAAGTAAGTACAGCCACTTGTAACGGTAGACCAACTGTCTTTTTGTTTGCTTCCTCCTATCATAAGAAACATTTTGATTCATCTCTATATACTGCCTCTTTGGTCTAGTAGTTAGGATATACGACTACCGGCCGAGAGGTCTAGGGTCCGATTCCTAAGATTTGGGACTGATTCAAAAGTGTTACTGGGTTTGTTCTTACAAGAAGTTCTTAATAACAGCCCGGAGCATGAAAGTTGTGCGGTGTTTCACGCCATTGACGTTGAACCATCGGTCCCGGTTGTCATTAACATCTTTGGTAATCGTTATAGGGAATTCAGTGCCCTCAAATGTACTGACAACTAGTTCATTCTTCGAATTTAGTTCGCCATTAGGGTTGCGGAGGTTCGATGTCAGGCTCTATATTTAAAAAAAATATATTCTAATAAAACTGGCGAAACTAGAAACCAACCCCAAATTATCTTGGTAATGACAAAGGCTAGGAAGATGATAATGATTTTCTTTTGAAACAGGATACAGACCACTACAACGTACCAAAGCCGGTGTAAAAATGTCCCAGGACTTTCGTGGGTGGGTCACATGGCAGACACTGTTGGGCCAACACGTGGCGACATAGTGTCACATGATTATTTACGCAAAGTGTAATGTTCAAAACACTCGTATTGTTATGATATATTTGTATATATATATAAACTAAAGTGTATAAGAATGAATAAATCGACACTGGTACTGATGAACAGAGCACCATAAAAACTTGGGCTGAACATGTATTCTTCGAATATAAAGGAGTTGCGAGTGGGTTTCCTGCCCGTGAAAAAAAAGTATCTAACTCTAAAACTTAGGTGTCTAATTTTACACATAGACAGTAGACATCAGCATGACCTGTTTGCTTGTTCGCCTCTTTCCCATACCCTACCCTCATGTATTATAACAACAATAAGATAAGGGACACTATGTTATACTTTAATTTTATTCAAAATCGTCATAAAATACAACTGTGTATGACTACCTTAAGTACATAAGTATCTTGTTGAAACATTACTAATATACTTAGTAATAATCAAATTAAAGTTTAAAAGATCTATTACAGGGTACAAATATACTCTATTTTATTCTAAGTTTTATTCTTTCTAGTACAAAGACGTAGCGTCAGATAAACAGTTTAAAATGTTGAAAAGTGCAAAGCAGCAAAGCATTAGCGGTCTGTTTTATTTATTTCGACTGAGCTAATTTCCCTTTTAAAGATACAAAGTCTAGAAACTAACGAATAATTTTCACTAGGTACCAGTTAGTTCAAAAATATCTTGTCCTAGATTTCCATATAGAGCCTAGTCTAAAGCAGCCTGAGTGTTACAATGGATGTCGCTCAATTTTCATTAATAAACTCTCGGGTTAAGCGGTTTTCTGTGTTCCACGATCCGAAAATAAGCAGTGGCCGATGCAGTTTTGTGCCGGATATGTAACTATTAAATGTCGGTTTTGATTAAAAGTTCATGGTTCTCATTTTGCACATTAGTCTTTTTACGAATAATTTTCATTGGCGATAATAGTGTTTCAGTTAGGTAATTTATCTAAAAAAGTACACGAAGTTCTTATTTGGTAGATATTCTTTGAACGCTAAGGATCTTATGACACTCGGGAAGTCCCAGGAAAAATTAAACTGTCTGGGACCCAGCAACAAAATTCATCAGAAAAAAACTGAAGGAGTAGTTGAGTATGCATTATAGAGTGTTAGAGTAATGTAATGTGGATTACTGGTTAATTATTCGTTAGAAAAATACAAATACAATATGTGAATCTTAACCCAAAATCTTTTCAATCATTTAAATAATTATTTAGTTTGACATGACTTTTTTTCGTAGAGGTAATTGTGTTCAAATTTTAGTATTTCTTGATTAAAGAACTGATAATAAGATATAATATTTAAAAAAGTATTTCAATGAACGAAAAACAAAATATGACCTATGAAACCCTTTGAAAATGTACATCTTTTTTGAAGTGGGTTAAAAGGAAATAATAAAAAAGGTTGCAAAGCATTATACATTTACAAGACATATGAGAATCAAAAGCTCGACCTTGCCCGTAATCAGACGATACCGTGCTAACCCGTATCCACAAAACACTAAAATAAAAGGCCAATAGGTTTAAGGGTCATTCTGGCCTAAGTGCCTGTGACATTTCAACGTGTGCATAATTGGGAATGGAACTGACGTGGCCTCCCCCCGAGGGTGGCTGTCAGCGTCGACGTGTCAAGTCAAGAGCTGAATTATATATATGGGTAGAGGAGCCGGATGGCTTTGCCACTTAGCGGTCCCTGAATAATGGATGCAACAGCTAGGAGTCAAACGGATTGTTTGCATAGCGCTGGTAGTTTTCGAAACTGTTGGTTCTTTTAAAATTAATTTTAAAAAGTTTTCGTATGTTTCAAATACTGTTTTTCAACAATGATGTAATTAAATTAAATTAGAGTTTGATTTAAATATAATTTAAGATGCAACTAATTTATATGTATAGGTAGTTAATATTTTTTTAGAATAATGCTGAGGCCCAAATGAGACTGCAATTTTTGACGTTTTGAAATCATTGGTAACACCAAAATTTATGCTTATATAGTATTTTTTTTATAATATTGTCAAATAATTTCATTACATATGTATTAAAAACTACTAATCGCCATCAAATGTTGAAGGCCAAATATTCAGGGACCGAGAAGAAAGTTACATTAGGTCTTTAAACAAATTTATATATTTAAAGGTTACAGAATTGAAGGCAATAGGTATGTTAATATCAACGATTGAATTTATTATCTCAGTAACAGAACAATAGATAAATCTAACAATTTGAGCTAAGTCCCGCCTCTTTGGAATGATGTCCAACAGTGCCCGTGTAAGTCACCAGCCCTGTGTAAGCGTTACAAGATCTTGAAAGTTAAAAATATTCAGAATTTTCTTAATACACATTTACGTTTGATGAAGACATGCATGTTAGTAAAATACTGACTGTGTTTTTATCTTGTTTCAAACCACAAAATAGTTATTTAAAGATAAGTATGTTACCTAAACTTCTCCCTGCACTGTTTTAAAGCTTCCTCAAACATTTGAAACTCAAAAAAAGAAATAAAAATTAAAGCTGCATTTTGTAATAATTTAAAATAACAAATGATAAATAAACAGTGACAAGTTAAGCCAACAACTAAAAAATCTTTCAGAGTAATTACAAAACCATTTTTCTATGTATTCCTCACTAAGTTCATTATTTAAACCGTAGCGGGAGTATTAAAATCCAATAACTCATTGCGCATGCGTGACGAGTCGGCGCGGGCGCAGGTGTCGCGCCGGATGCGACGCTGAAGCGAGGGAGGAGGGTATGAAAGAGTGGGGAGTAGAGGAACTGAGGGTAACGCCGTAGTAATATTTTATGTTTTTGTTTCATTCCGGTGTAGTGGCGACAGTTTTGTTGGCTTTTAACGCAGTATGGATATACTTATAAAGGTTTAATGTCACGGTACTCAAACAAAATAACCTCTCGAGATATTTTGCTTCAATGGTATGTTCCTTACTCAGCATCTGGCAAATTCATACCGATCCCTTTTCTGGCGATGACTAAGTTTATCAATAGTGGCGCAATAGTATGGTTTCCTTAAAAGTTTTAGCCTAATGTTGTGCTTTTGTTGTCCCACCATATAATATTTGTGTAAATTTCAATTATATAGTAATTATAGTAATGTGTATATAGTTATTATAGTAGTAATTTTATACTATGCTATGTGCTTTATTAGTAAATAAACTTGAAATGAATGGACGCAATATTCCCAAATATTTATCTAGATGAGCATTTAGGAGAAAATATTATAATATCGTTCTGCTTCAGTTATAGCAACACGTCCGAAACCCGCCTGTACTGTCTAGCTGCGTTGTCAAGAGTCCCCACAACATTATAATAAAATATACTATTTCTTATGTTTCTTCTTAGGCGCTCATAGCCCAGTTGCACTCGATGATTAGAAACAATCACCAAGCCAAGCAACGACGGCGCGGTCAGTACCTGGATGGGTGACCGCGGTGGCATGTTACCATGAGCGTCTCCGTGATTCGGAGGTCACGTTAAGCAGTCGGTCCCGGTTGTTATCATACGATAACAGCCGTGAAGCTTAGTTGGAGGCCTTCAGGCAGCTTAAAAACATCCAACGCCAAGATTTACGTAGCCACAACGTATTCTTGCCAGTCCCCAACCCGCACTTGGCCAGCGTGGGGACGTATGGCCTTAACCCTCTCCTGAGAGGAGACCCGATCCCAGCAGTGGGATATTACGGGTTGTTGATTGATTGATTGATGTTTGATTGTTTTGGTCATCAAAGTAATTAATCAAGAAATAAATAACAAACTTTGTTCTAAGAATAAAATAAATCGTGCCCGTTTAAATTAAATCATAATAATAAATAACAATACTAAATAGCGTTACACCAGATACCCACTTTCGCAGTTTCTTTTCATTATCAAGTAATATTAATACATAGAAAACCCCATCAAAGGCAATTACTTAGAGGAGACCGTCTGTATTTGTATTTTCAAAGAGAAATTTAATTACGGTACAACTCGTAAATGCGATTACCTTTTATTGGTTTTCATTGGCCTGATCATTTAATATTCTTTTATGTTACTTTTTGTCGCTTGCTTATTTGAAAACTATAGTGGAAGAATCATGCTTCGTCACATCTGGGGCGACCAGTTTGGTACCTAAACCTCATAGAAAAAAGGTGTAAAGCGAATTTTTCGTTGCTCCTCATTCAGTGAGTCATCATCACCATCATTAACAGTTTTTATAGGCCACTGCTGAACATAAGCGTCTTTTTTGAAAGGAGGGTTTGGTTTAATATACAACGCTAGCCAGGCGGTTTGCTATAGGGTTTGTTTTAAGTTTTTCTTCTTTTGCAGAGATGTTGTAATGTGTAGTGTTATTCCCTTAGTCGCTAGTCTCATCGGATGAATAGGAGTGGTGACAATCTAATTTCTTAATCCGTCACCAAACAGAATATTAAGTAAGCAGGGATAAGAACTCTGTCTGATAAAACCTTGGAAGTTACAAAAGTATCTGACAATATCCAAAACGTCATTGAGGGATACCATAGTATCTTCATTAAAATTATTTTATATTTCTACTATAAGGGCAACAGTGAAACTATTTATCTATTACTATAACAAAACTATGGAATGAACTGTCGTCTGTGGTATTACTGGACTAATACAATCTTCGACCTTCAAAAAAAAGAGCGTACTCCTTATTAAAAGACCAGCAACGCGCCTGTGACTCCTCTGGTGTAGTGCGTGTCCTTGGGCGGTGGTAATCGCTTACCACCAGGCGATACGTCTGCTCGTTTGCCCTCTATCCCACAAAAAAAATCTTTAAGAGGGTCAAAGGATTTGCCACTGTACGAAATATCTTTCAATTAATGCCTTTCTTTTTTAGATAAGATTATAGAAAAAAATACACTTCACGTTAATATTCTAAGATTCGCTCTCGTTTCGGTATTTTTTTTCTAAAATTTATAAAGTCTAGTGATCGGAGGCTTTTATTCCACCAGCTATCTATAAGTGTAATGAACGAACTATCAATCTTTAAATTTCAACATTTCGTTTATTGCGGTTCTGTCGTTTAATTGAATTATTTCAGACCAGAAATAACATAAAAATTAAGGTCAGTTTAAAGTGCGGATCTAAATGTTTCAGGACGGAAATCGTAAGGGTTGATTCACACCGGATAGTCGGGTCAGTGACCGGGCCCATTTTTTGTGCCGTCTTACCGGCTGCGTTCACTTCCTGTCACAATTTGTTTTTTTTTCGAACAACGCTACAGGAGTGTTTTGTTATTGTATTGCAGACTGTGATACAATGAACATTTACGTTTGCTTTTGTAATCATAATTGGATAAAATTTGAGTTCTTTTTATTATCAATAGTTAAGTTTATGTCAAGAATATAAAAAGAAAATAAACCGTTATTACATTAATTTCAATAAAAACTATTTTTAATACTATTTCATTCCCTCTGTATAAAATTACATAGAAAACAAATATTAATAGTAATAAAGAAAGTGCTTATAACGAAAAAAACTCTTATTAAATTATGTTAAATATCTAAGGGTTTAATAATGTTTTATGATAATCACTACACGTTTTCAGTACTTAGTTTAAAGACTGCTTTTTTTTTTTTATTACCACCACTCTTGGATTCTGCTCATTCTTTCCATCAGGCAAGGCAGAGTCATTTTGGCAGCTCAAACTTTAAAAAAACTAATAATTTTTAAGCAAATAATAGTAAATGAAGCAATTGCTAGCCTCATGAGGCGCTCATAGCCTAGTTGCACTCGGTGATTAGAAACAATCACCGAGGGTAAGGAACGATGGCGTGATGACGTGTCCGCTTGTGGCATGTTACCATGAGCGTCGTAATTCGGAGGTCACGTTAAGCGGTCGTTTCCGGTTGTTATCATACGATAACAGTCCTGTAGCTTAGTTGGAGGCCTTTGGGCGGCATAAAAACATCCAACGGCAAGGTTTCGTAGGCACAACGTAATCTTGCCAGTTCCCAACCTACACTTGGCCAACGTGGGAACGTATGGCCTCAACCTTCTCCTGAGAAGAGACCCGAGCCCAGCAGTGGGACATTATGGGTTGTTGATTTTTTGATTATCACATAACAGTTTTCATTACTTAGTAACAGTTTTGTTTATATTTTTTATTTCCTAGCCGCACGGTTTACAAATAAAATTGTATTGTATTTTTTCTGATTTAACCAATCCACACTCTATAATTGAAATAAAGATAACACATAACACGCAACATGACCTACCACAAACAAACACATCGACAATAATGTATCGTAACTTCGTCTCAATTAGGCATTCGGCTTTGCTGCACTTGCTAATTCAAATTGACAGATCAGGCCAGACTAAAATACTCCGGCTGTCTGGCGGGAGGCCACTGGTGTGGGGAATGTGAACCACCCCTTAGTTCTCAGTTTATTTCACTGTTCGCTTTTGTCATAATAGTTTTTGACAGTGCTATCTTTTATGTATTGGCTACGTATTTCGCTGTATTAAAAATTCATATGAAATATTAAAATGTTTACATAAGTTATGTTATCGTATTATGTGAAGTTTATTTTTTTAAATTGTATTTTGTGTGTTATAATAAATCATTAATTTAAATTCGTTGAAAGTAGATTCAGCTGTTAATCAACAAAACGTTTCTTGAAAATGACTATGGCGATTCATAAAATTGATTATAGAAAAGAGTAAATCATAGTGTATATTGTCTTTTATTAACTGGCGCAAATTACTATGCTGAGGTAACGGCTGCCATTATAGTCATAGGACAGAACTTAGCTTATAATTTCCACTTTGAAAAGGTATTAATTTTATTTGCAAGCTTTCAACCTTTCATCTAACCATTCATTTAAGTGCTAGCTACACGAAGAAAATTCCATTATTGTCTCACCTTAAAGTACTCTTAAGGTTGTTATAATTTCAGTAACTGTTAACGGCTCAGCCAATTTCCAGAAAGACATTCCTACTTTTTTACTGTGCCGTGCGGCGTGCTGCAGGGTTGGAATATGCGGATAAAAAACTTTGATGCCGTATCTCCGTCAAAATTGATGGATATAATTTTAAAATGTCAAAGAAAGACTTAATATTAATAAGAAAATTAACTGTTTTTACTTCATTATTTAAAGGCCAAATCTTTATGACGTAATCATAGCACCCAGGGGGTGAGGTATCAATTCATACGAGCGAAAACAGAATATTTAAGTGAACAATTATATTCTAATGCTACAGCATTCCATAACGCAGTTCACGATCAAGCTATGGGACTTCTTATGCTTTTCATCAGGCAGAGCAGTCACATTGGCATGCCAATCGTAAAAAAAGCGTTTGAAGTAAAGTATAACATGACCTAGTAAATCCTTTGAATAATTTCATCAGCAATACCAACATAAATACTACTAAAATGTGCAAAAACAAAAAATGATTTCTTTTTGTGCGTATTTACAAAGTAATGTTGCTTTCCTTAAATTATGCACCGGTGTATTAATAGCTCCGTGTAATTATTAAACACATATTTTAATTACTTTAAATACATATTCAATGTAGGCGTACAAACTGTTTAGCCTTGACACAAATTTAACAATGTTCTGTATTTATATTCACTATATATTCATAAAATTACATAGGTATACGTGTAAAACGTATGTTCAAGAAAAACATATTTGCTATACATATATATATTTATATCGCTCATCATTGACTGCCTTTAATAGTCTATTGTTGAACATGTGCCTCTCTTTAGAAAGGAGGTTTTGGTCTACTATGTGTATGGTCCATACGACCCAATGATGCATGAGTATCTCAATAAGCCGATATAAGGTGCGTCACCATACTGCATTGCTGTATGGTCTGTATTCGCAATTAGCATAGCGACCATTACTTTTTGATTCTGCTCGTGTTTTCCATCGGGTAGAGTAGAGTCACTTTGGCAGGTTCATACATAAATCAAAATCTATACCACGCTGACCAGATGGATTGGTATAGGATTACTTTTAAGTTTGGGAGGGGTCTGGATGACGTAATAAAGAGGTTCCCGGATCCCTCCTGTCTCAGGCGCAGAGTGGCACACCGTGTGGTTTTGGTCGGTTTGATTCTGAGACACCGTCCCGCTGCAAACCCCGGTGGGGAGACAGACCGTGAGAGATTCCACACATAAAAAATAGTTTCTTCTAAGTCCTGTGTAGTTCGCTCTTTTAATCGACTCTTACGATAACAGCGAAAAGGATAGACGGGTTGACACTGCACATTTTCAATCCGTCACCACAGGATCCATGGGCATATGTATAAATCAAATATTATCAAAAATACTGTTAATAATGTTGCAATAATATTAATTAAATTCATCATTTATTTTGTATTTATTATTATTATATTGTTATTTATTATTGTTATATAAATTTATATCAACTGTCAATGGACATAGAGAATTAATAGAATTCCAAATTATTTATTTCGCAAAGTAGCAAGTTTATAGGATACTGATGTTCTATGTTTCTACTATTTAAAAATTTGTAAAAAACTTTAATTTTTAAATAACTGTAAAAAAATTACCGTTATTTTACATTTATCAAATTCTAGATGAATTGCCGTGATATATCTTAATCCGCAGGTAACGCCGCGGGTCGAATCAATTAGCTACATAAATAGATTTTTTATGTTTTTTTTACCACATTATGAATCTAAACCATTCTCGAATCCTCAGGAATAGGCACAAAAAAGATTAAAATCGTTTCAGCCATTTAGGAGGAGTTAAGTTTCATTAATACGCACAGAAGATTTATATAATGATATGAGCTAACCTACGCAACTTCGCCTGCGTATCTTTAATTTAAGCGTGGTGTTAATTATCATATCTCAGCCAATTTGAAAAAAATATGAAATGGAGGCAAAGGCTTACTCAGAACAAATAATTTGTGGTACTCATAAAGTGTTTTCCCATGTGGGGTTTAAAGCCACAACACCCAGCACAGGAACAGCTTAAACCACTACGCTAGTCCATGAAGTCGATTTATAATCTTCAATATTTTAACCCAACTTAAGTGAGGGTATCCTATCTTGAGTTCCGAACACCTTATTTTATTACTATGTCGGCGTTATAATTTACAATATATTTAATCAGATATAATTTTCAAAAAAAAAAAAATGTACAACAAAAAAACGATCTTGTTCAAGGATAGCTAAGGTTTACTAAAACCAAATAAAAGAGGCTATGGTAAATGACAGAGAAACAAAGACAAAATGTAAAAAAAATTAATAATAATAAACAAACTATATAATAAATAGGAAAGGCTTTAAAAAAAATATAATATTTTACTGTAGGGGAAGTATTGTTGTTAAAGCTACGCACGGTGCGTTCGGGCGGCTCGACGCGCGCGCCCCGCTATCCGCTAAGAACAAAATCCTCGCAATCAATGTATAAATAATCGTTTACCAATGCGTCCGAAAACACGCAAACCACCGTTCGTAGTACGATATTTCAGGAAGGTATTCCCCCGTCCGTCAGACGAAACTTCAGCACATCCTATTTATAAGCGTCTATGTATAAATTCACTAAAAGTTAACACCACAACACACGTAACGAATATAAACTCGGAAAAGCCTCTATTAATAATCGACCGACTGACTTTGCTACCAAAAATAATAGTCTAATTGTGAAAAGTTTATGCGCGATGGGTCGTGGACCGGGGCTATCTTGGGGCGGCTAAACTTAGTGGTGCGTGCGAGCCAGATGGTAAAATTAGTGAGACGCCGTCTGCTACTGCTCCTCATGACGCCAGTCCGCGTCCATTCACTCACCTCACGCCAGCACCGCGTCCGACACGTAAGTAACTGCCAAACTTATGACATTCCATTTAAGAATTATCCACCATGTTGCCAGGTCGACCATTTTGTACCTGTAGATTTATTGTCAGTATCTGTCATCACTGTCGAATCAAGTATGATGCACTGATATATGCAATTGCTGCAACTATATTCATTTCGATTGTTGGATGTGTTCTTGGCTGAATCTACGAGTTGTCCTTTTCAATTAGTTGTACATGTTAATCATAATTGACTGTCGAAATTCGTGCCATTGATACTTTGAAACATACGCTTTACTTCAAAAACGTCAGCAGTAAATTTAATTTTCATTTTTCATTGCTTGCTCTAAGCTAGTCTCCGTCAATATTTGTCTTAGTAAAATTCTATTTGCGATATATAATTAATGATTAATCGTTCCTTACAGCATCATCCGCGTTTATAATTACTGCACCGCGCATAAGGGTAGAAACATAATGCTCTATAACTAACCATTTAATTTTTGGTTACCAATATTCAGCTAAATATGAAAAGCATATTTGAAATCCGAGTAATCGTTACAGAGATTACGTTTTTTGAAAAAATCATAATAATAGTATATTTTCTGGAGATATTCATGTAATGTAAAAGTAATAATTACATTGTCATAAAAACTTTCAACTTCATATCCAGAAACGTTACAATTTATTATTTTTATTATAATGTCACCTATTACATCCTTTTTATGAAGTTTTTTCAAATATAATTATATACAATTATAATTGTTTTGGTTTAATAATGAAGCTAAAACGTGAAAACATACACCAGTTTTTGCTTAATTATTAAATTGTTTCTTATTTTCATGTGTGAAAATTTTAATAGAAATTTATTGAAGCAACATGTAAAAGTAGATTCACTCGAATTTCAGGCCCTATTGAGTTTTGAAGCCTTTGACCCGGGGAAATGTGATGGAGCGGCAAATCAAAGGGTTTTTCAGGGGCTTTTGTTTTCAACGGCCCATTAATGAGAGGATAATTATATGATATGTCCAGTGGTGAGGATGACGACTTTTTTGCGCCTTTTATGTCACTTTGTCATTTAGTTTCACGCTGTATAAGGGATAGACGGGTAAGTTAAGAAGGCCACTTCAATATTAAAATTTATTCCAATCCTTTTAAGTATTCTTAGTTGCATAGCACTTTTTAAAAGTTCTGAAACACTTTAGCCAAGTTTAGGTTTAAGCTAACTTTGAAAAGAGTTATATGATACCAACGAATTAATATTTTGATATTTTTAAGAATGCTGAAATTGCCTGATTTTAAACAGCTTCAAAACTCTTGATTCTTCGACTTCTCTTAGTAAGGAAATACGAAAGAAAGAACTAATTTAATTAACATTTCAAGAGTTTCCTCTTCCTTCAGATGCCCCTAAATAATTTACATATTTCTTAACAGGCATAAATCAATTTAGATTTCAGTGATATACTTAAAATATGAAGGAAGGCTTCTTCCTTACTCAAACAATGTACTTAAGGAAAATACTTTTATTGTAGGATCTATAGCTTTATCGAAAAAAATACTCCCTCATAAAATACTTTGTATTATTAGGGAATATTACAATTCTTCCTGCTATATTTTACAACTCTTTAAAACAATATATTTGATATTCACTAACTATTTTATTTAAAAAGCTTAATATTGAAGTCTTTAGTGACTTGTATAATATATTCACAATTTGTACCTTATTCAATAAAAAACAAGCTGCCTGTGATATTGACGATAAAGTTTATTTTTTGGATTTGGTTTAAAAAGCAATGATCCAACTCACGACTTCGACAAGTTACAAAGTATGATAGACATATTTCTACCAATACAGACCCCTGACAGCATCAATATGGCAAGAACATTAATATAGATAAAAAGAAAATATTTCCAACAATATATTTTTATTTAAAAACATCTAATCAACATTTTATTATGCGAAAAGTCGTGTAAAATCTATGACAGATTTATCAATTACTAGGTGACCCATGCAACTTTGTCTGCGTCACTTTTAAAAAATACTCGGCTCCCAATAATGATGATTTGCGGGATGTCGATTACAAAGTTTCGGAATTCATCATGAGCAACAGCATGAAACAAGAATTATATGTAACAGATAACGAAGAACATAAATAAATTATTCGTATATTTCGAGCAATATGATAAGCAGTTTGTTCTTTTATACACGTCTTTACGCTAGTTAATCCTTGAAATCGAATCCAAAAATAAAACTGGCAATGATCCAGCAATATAGTGATGTTAATAAAATGTGTAAGATTTGGACGAACCGGTCAAAAAACTTGTGTAGAATGGAAAGAAAAAAATATATCTGAACAATGAAAACTTTTCGATCACAGAGAAAATGTTCGTATACGTCGATCAATCGGAAAAAGTGGTCGGACCACGCGATCATAGCCGATTATTGACCATTATTGTTAAAAAGTTGAGGAATATTTTTTCTTTCGTGAAACAATGAGAGTTCGGTCTAAACATTACTTTTCACTGTTTACTGTTCTCATAGCAACTAAAGAGCTTTAGCAAAACTTGTCTTTTACCTAAACGTGATAATAAAACTTTGTAAAAGTTACCAGCCATGAATAAACAAGTTATCAAAGGTCACTGGAAGAGATGGTAATATTAAGTTATTTATAAGAAATAAAGTTGAAGAATATGTTACTTATTTTATATTTGTCTCGATATCAGTAACTTAGCCACGTTGAAGCTATATAGTTATTCTAGTTTTTCACCGTTTATTCACTTAAATAGTCTTTTGAAATAGTTTTTGAATCAAAACTTAACGTAAATGAGACCAAATTTACTTAACATAAATGACACCATCTAATCGACCGTATGTAGGTTTTCTCAATTCTAATCATTGTCACCTCTTTTCTGTCAATTAACCTGTGTGAAGGTCATCAGGCACGTGTTTTTTACACTAAATATTCCAGGCTAAAACATAGTCTATGAGGGTATACATGGTCAAATCAGGCAGCATAACGTTTTTCGTAATTGGTATTTTTTCTGCCTTATCTATCTTGCCTCCCTTACAATTCTACTATGCTAATAGTATAATAAGATAACGATCAACCTATTTTTTTACGTGTGAAACCCCTACGGGCCGTCACCCCTCCGGGGTTTGCGGTGGGGTGGTGTGTCGGAATCGGACCGACTAAAACCACATAGGGAACTGTTATTAACACATTCGGAACCCTCTCAGCGCCTGCCTGCACTGACGCGGGCGCAAGATAGCCATTAAATTTCTTATGCAAAGGACTTACCATAGATCCTGCATATATTAGACACTAGACTGGTTATCGCTACAAAAAGTAGCCTTTACTCTTCTCCAAGGTCCAATCTATCTCTAAACTGGAAATTATTCAAATTAATTCGGAGATTTAGCCCTGAAACAGACAGACTAACTTTTGAATTTATAATATTAGCATGCTCGGGCTGGGTTGTGTAATGCTATTGATTTATTTCTACACTCAAATAATCTTACATAACAAAAGTACGCGGTCTTCAATACAGCCATAAAAAATATATCCGTAATACCGCACGATAGGTTACGTTTCAATCAGCGATGCCATGAAGTAAGAATTCATTTTACATAATACTGTTAAAAAGTCATATATCTAAACTGCCATAATAACATTAGAATAATTATTATTCTGCGTGAAATAATTATATTTTAAAATAAATAAAAATTTGACTTGTGATTTGGTTCGTATAAATTTGAGCTATGGGACATGAACTCAACAAAACTACTCAACGAAATACTTAACAGATACACAGTGTAACAGAGAGATGATCAAAGAGCGTAGTATTACATTTTATTATTTTGATGTGTTCATCAAGGAACTTACATAACAAAAGAAATAATAAGAAACAATTCTTGGTAAAAACAATAATTATCTCAAAGAATATCTGAGAGTTCTTTAAGAATATTATTAAAGGCTATAACTTATAATATAACGACATAATTATAACGTTGACAATACAACCGTTTTGGTGAAAAAGATTTATATTTAATCGTTGGTTTTACTTATGACGAGCTTAACTTTAAAAGCATGAAAAAAAAATTATTATTTCGCGTTGATTGCATTTTTAAGTTTTAGTACATCTAAATAAAAATTAGATTTTCACTATTTTACAGATTTTTCTTAAAACCTCTTAATGATAAAGATGACCCACCCCAAAATATATTTTTGATTTTTTTGTTATTTTTTTTATATATGGCAAAACAACGTTTGCCGTGTCAACTAGTTTTAAATAAATAAATGAAAACGTATTATATTATTATATAGTAAAACAGATATTAAACATTTCGTTTTAATGATAGACATGGCTTTGTTAAAATTCTAGCATCCCTGACGCGAACGTCGGAAGAGGATTACTAATAGCTGACTCACTGAATCTTCTGCCAACACGTGTATCATTGGTGGAACTTTTTTCGTTCCCGAACCTCCATGCATACTAAATTTCATTAAAATCGTTGGAGCCGTTTCCGAGTTGGAGCCGTTACAGATTATATATTTTTATGTATGAGCTGCCAAAATAACTGTGATCGGCCTGATGGAAAGCATGATCAGAATCCTCGAGCGCTGGTCACCATCCTCAATGCGAATAAGGACAAAGCAGCATGGTCACCCACACTGTAGTGGCCGAGCGAGATGCTTCTCATGGTTCAGTTTCATAGTAGGAAGGAAACACGAGCGGTGATAATGATTTCCAGGTTTCGACCGCTCAGCAAAGGAAGGAAAAACCGAAGATATGAGTACGAGAGTACGTAAATTCCAAGACCAGCACGTGTTGTCCTATTGAGGAATATATACAAGGATTACTTGTTTAAAGGTATTAGATTCCAGTAAAAATATGAGAGGCGATAACGTCATTGATCATTGTTAATGACGATGATGATGATGGTACTCATAAATTCTGAGTTACAACTATTTTTGGGTGGCTGTAATCACTTTTAATCATGTTAGCTCTTTCGCCGCTATACATAAAAAGAATACTAGAGCAATGTTTGTTTTTTGGAATAAAAAGCATATTTGTGTATTATGCACTTACTACTTAGGGATTGACCCATTGATTCTAACCAAGCAGATACTTTATAAATCGAAGACGGGGAAGTTTTAAATATCTGGAAAACAAACTAGAAAAATAATAAAGGGACATTGTAAGCAATTGATGAGTAATTGGAGAGAGTAAACAATAACTCGAAAAATGAGCATCTCGTGTCTGCTATTGGTGGGAATCCAAGTCTCCTCACTTAAAGACAAAAAGACTATAGGTAATATAAACAGTCTACGAAAATATATTTCAACAGTGGTAGAGCCAGAAATATCGTGTATTTTAACTTCTATTAGACAGAAGACAAGCGTTGAATAAATACAGGAAAGTTTCGTAGCTCTACGTCTTGATGTCTACGAAGCGTAGCATTTATCATTTATTCAGGCTATACTGCATGTCGGAGTGCTGGCTGATAGTTGCCGAGGCTTCTTGTGTTAGACAAGTGTGTGATTGTTTTGGGGATTGCAGTCTGCTTGGCATCGTTGTTTGATGGCTGTTGGTGGGAGTTGTTTTGAGGTGTACGTTTAAAATGTATTGGAAAGGTAAAGTTCAGTTCAGTCAATGTAGGTTGCGTATAACTTGAACGATATAAAATCTCAGAATCTTGGTTGATCTAGATATAAAATAAGAAAGAGGAGAATTAATAATGTGTCTTTAAGAATGTTGAATTTATAAAAATCTTTGATTTGGAAATGCATATATTATATACATAGGAAAGTAATCAGTTAACGAAATATTTCAAGACAAGCTAACCCATGCCCACTTCGTTGGACGTTGACTGCCCACTTTTCTTCGACTTGATTTCCAAATAGTATTAATTTTATCATTACAAATTAAATTTATAATTATTTAAGACTCTTCTTCACAAACTCATCTTCATAATATTGGTATCGATTTATGTCTTGCCTCGTCACTTACCCGCTGATCATATTAATACTGTGACGTAAACCTACCTATAACCATAAACCTATTTCAATATTAAAAATATCGACCATGGAATATGTAAATTCTAGAATATCAGTACTTCTTCGAATGGCGCGGAAAGTACTGTAAGTTTATCTTTTTTAAAGTAATGTAGTATTTATTGATGTTTCATAACATTTTCTCTACGATCAGTTCCCTGTTATCTATGTCGACTATTATCTATGACGTAAGTATGTAACAGGAAATTGAAGCAGTGCGCATTATTTGATTTAAATAATGATTATACGCGGTGCCGAATCTGGCCCACAATCAGGTGGTGGGGAAAGCGTTTCTCTAGTGATCTCACTAACTCACTCACACAACTCACAACAAATTATTTAACATTGGTGGTTTTTTTTTCCTATACAAAGATGAAATGATGTCAGACATATCAGATCGTATAAAACTTATACCATTTTCCTTCACCTAAATGAAGTAAATTATTTTAAGTTGCTAAGATCTACGCGATGGTTGGTGCTCTTTGGGGGTAGTCTACATTCAACGGTGGACGTCAACTGGCTAAAAGTACCAAAGGTACATATACACATTTTTTAACTTGTAAGTTTTCAAATCAAGTTAGAAACTGTGCTGCTTCTATGAATTTGCTGTGAGTATGGCGGCCCAATGAAAGAAAAATAGATGGTCATAAGTTTTATGTTTTCTTCGATAATTAGAAATTTTATAAATTAAAATTATCAACACATTAGCATGTCGGAGACGCGAACCAAACCAAAACAAAATGTGCTCAACCCAGCCTAAGAAGTTTTGTGACGTCAGCATGTCAGTGATGCGGTGACACAAACTCATAACATTTTGTCCTACCAAAAAAATGCTCAAAGTGGCTAACGAAGTTTTCACTTCAAAAAAGCAAACTAACTACTTCATTGAGTAAAATATAAAAAGAAAGCAGTGATAAGGACTACCGATAGAAGTGATAGCTTATAACTTAAAATGTTATTAAAAAATTAATGTATAAAATTAGAAATTTCATAATGTTTACATTAAAATTATCAAACTCAAACATTATCATGTCGATGAGTTTTCCTCTTTATTCCCTTACCAAACCTCTACAAAATATATTACACAAAAAAGTGCTCAACGCGGCCAAAGAAGTTTTGTGACGTCAGCATATCGGTGACGCGGTGACACAAACATTTTAGATTACTTCTCCTACCAAAAAGTTCTCAACACGGCTAAAAAAGATTCCACTTCAATAAATTGGGGGTGTGTTTGTGCTTGCGATATATATTTATTTCAGATTAACTGTGCTATTTACCAGTTATCATTTTTAAACTTGTATTCCTAAAAGTGCTGGTAATGTCATTTAGTAAACATCAAACGGACTCATCAAATTTCGTTCACCTGCCTCTCTAGCACTATGCTTCGTCTCTAGCCCTTATCTCCTAGATTTAAAGAAACGTTGCACTGACGTACCGACAATATTGCTCCTAGCACTAATTAGAGTCACAAAGCAGTTGTTGGTTGCTCAAATGAAGTGTTATTATATTTGAACTGTTAATTTTCTAAATAATTTTTTTTTAATACTATCTTAGAAGGTACATATATATCATATTAAAGTGGCCGTTAGTATGAATAATACATTCCACCATTTCCTGATTATCTGGTAAATATGACTAAGAGCCGTACTACTCAAGTTACTCAAATGATACCCTGGCATCTGTTAACAAAGTAAACGTACCTTTACTATAATGTAGGTACTTACTATATTTATGTCTGTTGATATTCTTATTATAGAAGTAATCTCAGAATTCTTAAAAACGAGAAATAATCTGTCTAAGTAAAAATATCGAGGTCATAGATATAAGTAGGTGGGATAGGTATCATGTAATATTTAGGCTAAGTAATATAACACATTATCAATATTTCATTTTTGTTATGTTTGGGTAGATGTAAATTATATATGTTGCGTGGTTAGTAATAAACCAGTTTGTCGCTATCCACCGCCTTTTATTGACGCTCCTTTAATGACGAGGATATTTCTTGGTGATAGACTCGCGCGTGTGTTACTTTTTTTTGCTGTATTTCTCTCATCGTAGTCATTGTTTTAGTCAACACTACCCGTGTGGTGACTCACCCTCATTCATTTCTGGGTATCGAGGAGCTGGTGAGATCAACCTACACAAGACAACATTACTGCAAAGTGAACGAATAGAGGAATGAGGTACTGGTTTAAGCGGTTGCCACGCCATTTTCACCAACACCACCCCACACGGTTCAAACAGCAAAGGAGACAACTTCGTGTAATGTTCAAATTGTTGTTCCGAGTCTGGGTTTTATGAGTCCTTTTCGTTTTTTTGCATAGGGTTTGCATTTTGATATAGGGTTAATTCCCAGTGCAAGAGTTTTGTTTAAAAAATCCAGACGCCTTTAAAGAAATAAAAGTTAAAAGAAACCCTGAACCAACAAGCCTGGCTAGCGTGAAGTCATCACCAGCCTACCGCAGCTCATTGTGTTTGCAATCACACGAAACTTGGTTTGATCCTTGGCTTCTCACCTTCAGCTTCTGCCAGCGTGGTATATTAGGCTGAAATCTTTTTTTAAAGAAGAGGCATATGCCTAACGAAGTATTGTTAACGGCAGTTGATGTGTATGTAACATACAGACAAACGACCTGACGTGTCACCTGATTATACGTAAAAGTGGTTACTGACGCTCATAACACTTTGAACTTGAGAGTCACAAGTGCACTTTGTGACAGGACACAAACACAGTGGACAAAGTTTCACCAACGTAACAGTATTTAATTTTTTTGACAAGAAAAATTCATTATATAACAACCGGGGCCGACTGCTTAACGTGACTTCCGAATGACGGAGACGCTCATGGTAACATGCCACCAGCGGTCGCCCATCCAGGTACTGATCGCGCCATCGTTGCTTACCCTCGATGATTGTTTCTAATCACCGAGTGCAACTGGGATATGAGCGCCTTGTGTACGATAGCGCAATAAATGACTATTGTATTTTACCACATAAATGACAGTTCTTTTATTGATAATAAAGCAATTCGTGCAAAATTATTCCCTAAAAATCCCAAAATATCAAAAATTCACAATATTAATATTCAAGTTTTCACTTCAGCTGGCACTCCTGGAGTGCACCCCGTTTTTTATTTTATTTCGAAATATTGTCATATCGACTCTACTCGACTTCTGGTGGAAAGCATGAACAGTATCCAAGAGTATTGATCACCATACTCATTGCGTATGCAGACAAAGCAGCATGGTGGCCTACTGAGACGCTTGATTTTTTACGAAAATAAGTTTCTCAGACACTTTAGGAAATCTAATTATTCTATGAACACCCTTTGTAACGAATATTTATACTTTTAGTTATGTTAACTCCCATGTGTTTGTATTAAAAATAGTGATTTACCTCAAAATGTTCAGCTCTAGTCTCAAATAGTGGTTTTCTAATATCGTACATATTTTGTGTACCGTGTTTTAGTCCTATCTTATAAGACTCTCCAGTCTCTGCTCATTTAATCTAAAAAACTTTAAATAGGTAAATAATATTTATTTTTTAATTCAAAGACTAATATAGTTAGTCAGTTAGACATATTTCTCTTCCCAAACTATAACAACAAAGTATAATCAAAATCCAAGTAATTCCTGTATATGTTGGTCAGGTTTAATTTAAAAAAATCATCGCATCTACGTCCTTTGAAAGAAAATTCTTTAATCAAATTTTATATTTCAAAAGCTACATTCGGGACATTAACACGTAAGTTTTACTATCCCAACAAAACCTACGGCTGTCAACAAAAAAAAAAAGAATTTATGTATGTTTACATAAGACACAATCTCTATGCATGTTGAATGGATCGTTAAATACGACATTAAGATAGAAAATGTTAGACGCGCTCCCGGTGACCGCGTATAGTTATGAGACACAGACTAATTTACAGATAAGACAAAAGATTTAAATGAAGAGAACTGACATTATTAGGTTTGAGCAATATTTTTTTTTAGTACGTTTAAGATTTTTGCCAAAACGATTATGAACGTCGATAGAGTTTTCTACGTTGCTTTTCATCGAATGAGTAATGTTACTAGAGTCTTAAACGCCTTGTTATTTTATTCTGAAGAGCACTTAAAAGATAGAAAGTCACTTATGTGTTTTGAAAAAAAATTGTTCTGAATTTGGTATTATCGATACCTTAAGTACTTTAGCAAACGTAGTGAAGGACGTCCACGAGCCAGGTGGAGCGATGATTTGCGCAAGACGGCTGGCAGGAGCTGGATGCGAGAAGCCATAGATCGAACTAAGTGGCGTGAAATTGGATAGGCCTATGTCCAGCAGTGGACTGCGATAGGCTGATGATGATGATGAAGTACTTTAAGGATCATCTTCAAAAACAATTAATATATTTATGATCTTTTTTTTGGGTTCTTCTAAACATCTTGTAAATTATTAGCTTCTAAATAATCAACACCAACCAAAACACAATATTCGTCTTTTACTTTTAATATTCAAGAACCAATAATGGATAAAAATAAAATTGAAATCATGATATTAACACAAATAAGAGTTTTAAAAACATTACGGTTCGTGTTATATTACACTTTATGATTATTATTGTATGTTGTTGTTTCTTACAATACATTAATATTCTACGACTATGTTATATCTTCGTATGTAATTTTTATCATTTAGCCGTTTTGACGATATTAAATAATAAACGTCCATTTACTCAAATATACACATTTTAACAACTATCACAATACGTTCCAAAGACTGGTTTAAAAATACACAATTATTTCTTTATGTTATTACCATTTTATGACCTAACATGGTCTACCTGTTTTTGGAAAATATATAGTAAATAAATGCACATTAATAGAATAGCGCCTATATATCATCGTTTTAGAAGGAAATTGTTAAGGTCTTAAATCCATTTGAGTTGCATTTTATTATGTTTTCTAACTCACTATGTTTAGTGTCAATATTCCATAAAATACAACCAGAAGAAGAAAAGTCCAGATCAAAAGTTTTATATTTCAAATTTATGGGAAAACTTAAACATTAATACATAATGCCCACGTTTATTCTGTCGATTGTACTTGGATAGATATTTTATAGTTAGAACCAGAGCATGCTCTTAAACAAAATAATCACCCCACACAAAAGAATCAAATCAAATCAATCGTCGTGTCTACGCAATTCACTCGAGCGGTGGCGATGAAGAAGGGGGCGAGGGGCAGGGCGGGCGCCGCCCAAAATAGCTCGCACGTGCCGCTCGCCGCCGGTGCCCACGCGCAGCCAAGATGGCCGCCGCACTTGTCCGTGTGTGTGTGCGTGCATACTAGCACATAATGCGCATTATGTTGTTATGCATGGAAAATCTGTTTACGATACTGCGGGTTGAACTGTGGATGTGATGTGGATGATTATAGTCTGTGTTTTATATAAATTCATAGATAATTGAGCATATTATTAATGGTAGAAATAAAAAAATCTAAGTTTTTCTTTTATATGTATTGCCATAGTCTATGCGCTCACCTTAGATATATATTATCTTTGAGTTGCCTGACGTTTTGACCAGATTGAACTTTCAGTGGTCATAAGAAGTACTTAAAGTGGCAATAAAAATTGAAAAAGACGTAAACGTGGCTTCGTTAAAACCTAATAAATCATAGAAACACATCAAGATTTTGCAATGATATGACGCTCTCAAACTTATATTCATATTTGTAGTTTAATCAATATTTATTCTGCCATTGTTACAAAAAACTTGACGACATATTCATCAAAGAGTTTAACGAGAGAGGAATTTTATAACCACACCGTGCACATAAAATACCGACGTGAAATGAAAGCTGGGCCATGAATCAACCCATCATCACATCCTGTAGGTATTCCAAACATTGGGTTCATCACATGTGGTGTCTTACAGACGTTACCCACTTTTGAGATAGGTATATGAATCACATACTTAAAAAAACCTGTGCTTTTATATTGACTTGTAATATAAATATTTATGTATATGTATACGGAATTGGCTTTTAATATCCACTTTGCTAGCATCAAATCAATTGTTTTATGATGAAAATAAAATAAGTGTTAGTCCAGATTGGTCCAAGGATTAAGTCTATTTCTTCGCAAAATTTTACGTAGATCTGTTCGTCGGTTTTTGCGTAATCAATTAGCAAACAATCATTCAAATTTTGAACGTTTTTATCTTAAAACTACATGTTCAAAACTCTTGAAGATGTAATTTTGAGACCTTTTTGTTTTTTAAAGTACCACCAATTTTATAATCCGTCTTCTGTAAATAATTTAATTAAAAAAAAAACTTTAAAACTATACACCAGATAAAAAAAATCGTATTTATTTTGTTTCTACAACAACGACGACGAATCATCCTAATTATTGCTTACAGTATTGCTGGAAAAGAGTATTCATCTGTTTAACTGATAAGCCCAAGTTAGACGAGTAGTTAGATAGTCTAATTGATGGTGCGATATAAAGCATTGATGCTGAAATACATTCTGTTTATTTTGTGTAAATAGAGTGTTTGGTAACTGTGGGTGTAAGTATCTTGAAATATACAGGTGTGTATGTGTAATGAAACAGTACGAGTGAGAAAGGACAGAGGTATGGCTAACAACAAACTTAAGATTCGAAAAAATAAACTCTTTTTCCTTCGGTATAAAGATGAATGACGTTCTCACACTGTTTCACTCCTGTTGATGTTAATCAGTGAGCGCCGAGTTCAATGATTACCTCTCGTAAACGGGCACTGAGATACAATTTTTGTAGTTCATTTGCGACGACGTTTTAAAGAGAATTTTTCGTTTATTAATTCAACTCGCGGACTTTACGAACATACATGTAACGGATACAGAGAACACTCAAACTCAGGACAACAATTTGTGGATCACACAATGTAGAGAGCGGCGTGGCGAGAACTTAAACCACTAGGCCAACCGTGCAGTAGTTGATTTAAACCACAATTCTATAGTATTCTAATCATAAAAATCATTTATAGTTGTGTCACACCACTGTACCGTGATTTTCAGAATTAACTGTATCTAACCAATTTTAAAGTTAATTTCATTGTGCAGAAGTGATATCTCAAACAATGTAAAGTAGGTAGATTTATTCTCCGACGTCATTTCAAGTATAGTCACAATTACCCTAAATATTGTTATTATATTACTCAGTTGCTGGAAAAAAACTTGTGTAATGTACTTTTAAGTAAATCAAAATTAAAGTTCTATATATTTTTTCTTCTGTTTTTTAATGTGCGTGGCAGATAATTGGCTGTCAAATGAGGTGATAAAGGTTATAACATTTTGGACAAACGCCGAGTAGGTGCGTCATGTATATCTGTTGTTCAGTATTTAATATTTTGCTTTTATTTCCATTATTATGGAATGAAATTCAGTTTCGTTTTCTGTTGTGTCAAAGAAGGCGATCAGAAAATGAAAGATGTTTTCATAATCACGTCAATGATTTGCTACTCTAGATTTCCAGTAAATGCAAGCTAAATTTAAAATAGGTAAACGTAATGATAACAATTCAAATAAAGGTTATAATCTATGCACATAATATTTCAACTTCCTAAATTTAACTTTTTTTCAATTTAATTATATGCAATTTGAAAACAATTCACCACTCAGGAAAGGTCTGATGGATTCTCGCAAAATTTAATTTTATTTCTGAACCTAATATCACAGTATAAAATTTAGACATAACCATAGTTAGTTAGTTCTACAGAATCTTCTCTCTCCACTTACATACATACCTGTGCACAACACAAGTTCAGTGCTCCCCCAGGTACATATCGAACCGAGCGACCATACACACACATACAAAGCCACATATACGAGACCCGCATGCGCGTTGGAGCACGCGAAGCGGCGCGCGCGCCTCTAAATATAGCCTCGCCTCCCGTCGAGCCAACGCTACCAACCGCTGGAGATCTTGAAGATTCCTTAATTACTGTTTTTTTATGTTCTGTAATCTGATGACGTCCAAGTTCTAAGAACTTAAAAATGACTTGAATAAGATTTTTATAATTATTAAATACTTGGAGTTTTAGCTATTTATGCATCTTTAAGTTTTCTTAGATTATCTACGTTTTCAAAGTCTGAAAAATCTCTTAATCATTGCCGACTTTGTAAAGAGTACATCAGTTCTGATGAGTATGTCTACATACTCATAAAAACTACAAAATGTTGTTATGATGCCAAAATACTACAAAACGATATTAGGTCTTAATATTATTATTTTATTCCTTTAATCCTGCTCCTTGCCTTGTAGGGGGAGAATTTGAGCTACGATAACCTCATCCACTCGAGGAACCCGACGAAACAATGGCTTAATGCATGTCTTCTATGAGGTCTTAGCATTATTCCGGTCCAAATTGCTCATTTGTGCTAAAACATAACTTCGACACGTTTATAAAATCTTAAAATCCTGAACTAAGCCCAAAAGATAAAACACCAGTAACAAAAAACTGAGATTTTTCTTCTAGTACTTTCTATTATACACACATAATTCGCGTCTCACGTTGTTGTTCATGATGAATTCCGAAACCATTTAACCAATTTTATCATTTTTAAATGTCTGTTTTGCTGGTATAGGTAAACGAAAAGATATTATAGTTAACATCAAGCTTAGATCAATAGGAGACGAGCTTTGTTAAAAAGAGACAAAGCTGCCTGGGTCTACTAGCTACCAATTACTTCAATAAAATTTTATTCACAAAAACTATTTGAATAAAAGTTTATAAACTTTTCAATGAAATATTCATGTAAAAATTACGCACAATACTATAACACAGTCTCGCTACGTGAGAAAATTCGATTGTTGCCTATTCACTTCAGGAATGTAGCTCACAAGGTGATAATCTTCGTCGCTATTGGACAAGGTGTTTGTTTGCGCACTACTATTGTTACTACTTGTATAACCTTGCCAGGGGATTGGGAACGCATCATGACGGTATTTACGAGAGATATATCATTGATAAATAAGATATATTTTATTCATTTTACTTCTATGCCAACCATATTTACAAGGTACGCATTTTTAAAAAAAAAGGCTTACAACACCTGGATTCTCAAATACTCCTTGCATTTTGTGAACTATACATAAATATTTCAAAGGGTCCGTCCTTAATACTCACCTCTAAGAATTAACACACCTCTAAGATGTGACAAAGCAGCTGTAAGCCGAGTGTACACGACAGCTGCGCATGAGCAAGCCGCTCGTAATTCACCCTAAGTGTACTCAGTACTGAAGAGTAACTTACAGGATTTAACTGTGTTTTGACTGTTATACTAGTTGTTTCCGTTTTAAACTTAAGAATTAGCATAGACAATATAAATTCAGCTGTTCTAAACCTTTTTGATTTTGGTCCTCTTTAGATCACGTAATGTAATCTCGTCTTGCGATCATTAAGTATTCATCAATGTATTTTTATTCTTCAATCAAACCTACATTTTATTAAATATCAAAGTTATATAAAGAGAAATTACTAAGACTATATTCTGGTCATTAATTGTTTCCAATGTAGGTTTTCGTTGTAGGTAATGTACGAAATTGAGATAAACTTCATCAACAATTATTATAAAATAGGAAACATAAGTTAACTCAAAACTTGTACAAATCCGATACTGTTTTCGTTAGACTTATATTTTATCCAAGAAGGAACTTAGCAAACAATAATAAAAAATAAATGAATCAAGAAATCTTGTTTTAAAAAATTATAATTCAGCGAGTGCTGGCTTAATATTTTTAAATTAGAAGTAACTTGTTCTCTACGGAATTGAATCTATTGCTTATGTAATAAAGTCTATTTTACCTTATGCTATTAATCTGATATGCGCTACTTTTCCAAGTGTTTGTTATCGCGACAGATGCGCCGTGCGCAAAGTAAGCCGAGATCCTTTGGCAGCTGTGTCTGAACTGTGACGCTTGAAGCTGGTGACTCATGTACTGGTCTATTCTGTAAATCTTAGTAATAAGGTCAGGTTGTAAAATAAAAAAAATATTACTGATTAGTGTATGCCAAGCTTGATACATAATATAGAATAGAGGATACCACACTTAGTTGTATTAAAATAATATATGTATATACCCAAAAATTATTAGAGATAAAATTGGACTTTACTATGCTTTCCTTACTAATATTATAAATTCGAAAGTAGCTCTATCTGTCTGTTACGCTTACACGGCTAAACTGCTGCACTGAGTTCTATTAAATTTGACATGTATATATATACTATGATAAAGAAAGAAAGACATACGCTACTGTTTTTAGCGAAAACGAATAAACACGCGGCCGGAGCCGTGTGACAATGCTAGTAAGCCTTATATGATTTTACATTTTATTTCATTCCACACGGCATTTAACTCATTCATCATTACATATAGTAATTTAGGAAAATTTATAGGAACTTCCAATTTTATTTTTTGCATAATGTAACATTCAAACTAGCACAGCTAATCTTCACATGCACCATACATCTTTTAATCAACTTTTGTCGATCATGGTCCTGACTAAATTTGATGGATTTTAAACTTGCATAAAACTTTAGTCTCGTTATAAACGTGTAGTAGTTTGGGTCATTTGCGTTATATTAAAATTACAATAAAATATTGAATAAGTATTCTGCACATGTTGTACTAACAAAAAAATTCAGAATTGCTCACTAAAATTTCGTTAATGGCACAACAAGACGAATCGCAAATCAACATTAGTAATAGTCGTTGAATAGTCTCACAAATACATTTAAAGAAGAAGAAGGATGTTATATAATTACGTCAATAAGCTGATTCATACAACGTTGAAATTGTGTCACGACAGTAATACTAAATGTTGTCATCCATACTATATCTAATTCTAAAGTAACTGTCTGTTTGGTATGTTTTCACAGCTAAAACTGCAACAATTACACTGAAATTTGTCATGAAAATACTTTGATTGTGAAAGAAGGGCTTTACGCTTTTCCGCGATAATCGACATACGCGCGGGGGCGGAGGATGTTTTACTAGAAACTATTATTTAACTTATTGTAAAAAAAGTACGTAATAAAACAATAATATAATTATCCAAAAAAACCTCAAGTTAGATGGCCAACATGAGAAAGTGTATTGAACCAACATATATGTGATCTTATAACACGAAAAAAAATTATCATTAAATTGTTGGAAAAAACGTAATTATCTTACTATAGTATAATACTTTTAAAAGTGTGCCTATTTCTGGCATATATTAATGTGTGTATATTTATTAAGTATTGCTGTCTCTTTATCTTCAAATGTCAAGTGTTTTTAAAACTAAATAAACCTAAGTAAATAACATTAAAAATTCAACGTATTATCTCGACTGCGTGTTGTGGATTCAAATCCCACATGGGACAACACTTTGTGAGATCCACAAGTTGTTGTTCTGAGTCTAGAAATTTTTTGTGTTCGTTTCAGATAGAATGTATATTCATATATATACGGAAGTCGCCTTTTTTACGAATAAGAATAATAAATAAATATTTCGGACATCAAACACACAACGCCTTCAGGTCCCAAGTTAAGCAAAGCTTGTGTTATGGGTTCTAGACAACTGATATAAATACATATATACTTTTTTTGTAAATAGATACATAATAAACATCGAAAACATCCAAACTCCGAATAAAGTATTTGCAAATCATACAAACATTTGGTCCGACCCGGGAATCAAACCCGAGACCTCAAGCACAGCAGTCGTATACGCTACCACGCTACGCTACTAGGCAGTTAAAATATTGAATTAAAAGAATTATTCTTCTCTAAATAAACTGATCTTTTTCTTTCAAAACTAAGCAGGTTTTATAATAAAATTCATTTTCATTAATATGTATTTTCGTCCGAAATGAAATATAATTGAAAGTCAGTTGGTCTCTACTCATAGTACTTTGAGCAGTAAGTGGATGCTCGATTGAGTGTAGCCCAAATATACGCCAATAAATCTCTTATGATAGCGGTGAACTTTTGCTTGTTGAATCGGCTCAGTTTCAATCGTAAAGTCTACGCCAATAAGCTAGGAATGCGCTTTAACTATGTCCTTAGTTCGTTGATCGCGTAAGCTTTTAGGGTTAGCGAACAGCGAGATATAGTTCGATTCGAAGCGATAGTGATTGTAGTTTGAGTTTCACGAATAATGTAACATTCCTTAAAGTTACGCTTCCAAGCGATAGTATCCATCTTATTTTCAGAAGTTTTGATTTTTTATAAATATTTTATATTAATATAATTAGCAACCGTTTCAGTAACATAGTACTTGATTTTATGCATATTATAATGTATGTCTAACAAATAGTGCTTTTAATGAATCGACTTCTTGTATCCTTTTACAATTTGACTATTATTTTTAATTACTACATGTATTGTACAGTTACTTATCTTCGATGGAAACTAACATATTTATGTGCTTCTTAGAATTTAAGCACTTAATTAAAAGAAGAAAACAAATACTCAAATGTCATTTTCGCTTCATGTTCGAGATCGTCTATCGAAGACGGTCCGGTTAAGCGTGTAAAGGGGGTGATTTGGTGTGTTGGCTGTTCGCCAGGCAGCGTCTTTGGCTCGCTGCCAAATCGGGAGCGTACAGTGGAAAAGAAATGGCGTCGCGCATCTTTGATATGCGTCAGAGTGCGCACACGCACAGTAAAATGTTTTTCATGATGTATAAAAGAGGTTTTATTGCGGTTGATGAAACTGATTCTGTTTGCATAGAGGAATGGTGTAATCATGGTATTCAGTAGGCTAATGTTTATAAATCATTAACAATTCTTGTCAGTAGGGCGGAACACAGATGTTTGACGTGTGAGACATGAGAATAATTGACATCAATTTTATTTTACAGTCTTAGATTTTTACCTCGGTGGGTACACCCACTTATTTTAGCATTTTAAAACTATACATACATGTTTAGTAAATTTGTAAAATGCTTACTATGATATTTTAAATTTAAGGTATGTAAATTTTGGTACAGTTTTGAACGAAATAATCTTTCTTAACAATGAATCAATCAATCAAGAATAAAGTAATTTTTTATCAGTGAAACAAAACTCATACAAAAATGACCATCCAGGTCATTTTTAAAATGATACTCATTGTATGGATAAAAGCCTCATTGGCTTATTATTTTATTGAAGAACTTGGTACGTTATTTTTAACTATGATACATTTGAATAATTTCTATTTTCAAGAGAACGGTGCCAAGACTAAAACTAATGGGAACCTACAGTCATCAAACAATAACATGTAAAATTTTCCAAATAAAGATACTTAAAATATCTCTGAAAGTTGAACTGTATTTTTCAATTCATTCTGACTAATGAATCCGAAAACTTGTATATAATAAAAGAGATTTGAATTCGTCGCAATGATTCGGAGAGAATCGGTTTCGAAATTTATGTTTTTCTAATATCTTATATTTTGACGAGAAAATATCTAGATATTGATTTTTAGTTTCATTGGTAAATAAACTTTATACCTATTACAGGAATTCCATCGACATATCTTTAGATATTAATCAGTAATGAGTTTGCCAAGTCGACCAGACTACTTCAAAACAAATAAGTTCCAGTTGTACAATGTTACAATCAGAATTTAATGAATATGAATATTGCTGCTACAAGAAGTGTAATTAACTATACATTTTGAGTTAAAAGTCAAAATTCAACTGTAAAGGTGGCGTAGTGGTGTAAGCGGTTGCCTTACAACTTTATACTGTGTTCGAACCTCACATGGAATAACACTTCGTGCTTTTGGATTTTTGTGAGTTTGGATGTTCCTTGTATTCGTTTCATATATATTTATAAGGTCCCGCACTGCCCAAGGTATACTCCTCATCCAAAAGTGGTCGTTACTAAAGATACAAATAGAAAAAAATGAAACTAACATTCTTAATCGTAAAGACAATGAAAAAGTAACAACCTTTCTGACCGTTTTTAGAAACATTTTATTTATAACATCATTAATGACACAAGTTACACCTATTTATTAGAATGATAAATTATGGTAAGCGGTTATATATTTGAAGTACCTACATAAGGTGACCTTACAATTATTTTTCTAAGGTTAGCTGTTTATTTGACTAACCTTTATGAACGTAATTAATTATGTTTTTTGTTATTTGCTATTGAAGACACTCAATCTAAATACAGAATTTTATTTATATGATTCCAATTATAGAAAAGCGAGGTTTTAATAATATAAACTTGGTTAATAATTACTAACTAAAACGGTAATAACAGTTAATACAAACTTATATTTCCGTTTCTATAGTAAGGGTCATTGAAGACGATCGAACTGGCAAACTTACTTCATACAGGTAGTAGAGCCTTGGTGATTTCAGCTCGAACGAGCCGGCTAGACCGGGCTGCTACCACCCTCTCACAGAAAACCAACCTAAAATGACAGCATTCGCAAGACCGGAGGCCCAATGATGCAGAAACATTCCAATAGGCCGCCAATGTGTGGGTACCACCATACTACATTGTTGTATTGTCCGCATTCACAGTGAGTATGGTAATTACCACTCCTGGATTCAGCTCATGCCTTCTATCAGACAAAGTAGTAACTTTACCATCTCAGAAATAAGTTTTTTTTATCATTTTTAAATAACTTTAGAGCTATTTATTCATTCAATTTCAGGTATTTAATGACTTCCTCGATTTATTTAACAGTATTTATTTCAAAAGAAAATTATTCCGCGTCTGAGGCTACTATATTTATAATAATATTTTAGATTTCTATAAATGAGTAATTGCGTCATATTCTTAAGAATTTACAGGTAAGATTACGTGTATTACTGAATACTGGGTATTATCTTTTATCTCATATCATATTGTCTTATATATATACAGTTTCCTTAACGTGTATATAAACTATAAACCCGAAAATGAAACACATGTCCCCACAAGGTAAGTAACTATATTAAGATATTATTAAATAGTGATTGAATATTCTATGGAATATTAGAATAATGAAACAAAATGAATTTAGATTCCGAGTAATTTTAAGTAAAACTATCTAAAACAAGTTAAGGTGCTAATTGATCAATGAATTATTCAAAAACAATTTTTTTAAACTCGATTCAAGTATAAGTGCTTTTAAAAAACTAAATTCTCTATTTAATGGGTGTTGACACATCCAAAATTTTATAGACGACGTTATCTACTTGAACATGTTGTGAAAAACCGCACCGAGTATTCTGGCACGAGGCCAAAGCAACAGGCGGTTCGGCTTACTACAGTTTTCAAGTCACAACCAAATTTATTGATAAATATTGTTTTACTGGGTTTTTAACACGTAACTTAGCAACTGTAATATGTTCATATGATTCCAGCTACCAGTACTTATAGTTGCTATTATTTACATAAGTATAAATTAAAAATAATTGATTGATTCAAGATACGAACACAATCTGTTTGAATATAATTCAAGTAATGTAAAATATAAATATACGGTACTCAGAGATTAGGTCTCTCATAGTTCTAAACTGAAAAAAATATTTATCATTCGGATAGCTTCATAAAATGTTGAAAAATTAAAATTGATATGTATACGTTGACTGTCAATCTTAATAAAAATGTTCAAAGGACTATAATTGCAGAAAATCCAATTCTGTGTAGTTCCTAATGTTTAAAAAAAACATCTTCTTTTGCAACTAACATACAATTTTACAAATTACCTATAACATCTCTAATATTTTTGTTATCTATTCCTAAGATTTCAAAAACGATCTTATGTCTACTTTCTTTCAATTCAAAAATATCTATTCAAGTTTATTTATTAGCTCATTTATTACAATGAATTTAAATTCGTTGTTGCCATGTGTTCAGATTTCTTTCACAACACATAAATGCTTGTGAGAAACGCAGACAGTTTAATGAACGCCTAGCCTTTCAAATATTCGTATTTAAGATATTTTTGGCAATAATTATACGTTTGTGGTATGAAATATTATTAAAATCTTAAAATGAAACTTAGATGAAATTAATTACATCAGGTTTTTGAGGTTTCGGATTTAATGTTACAATTTCTGGTTGATTCAAACTAACCATCACGTACACTAAAAGGTGATTGCGTAGTATTAACAACCTACGCATTTTCACAACTAATGCAAAATACTCACAACTCCATTCAACTTTACATCCCTAGTAATAAATATAAAAATCGACTGACTCACATCATACGTAATGATACTTGCTAATTGCTAGAACATGTCGAACTCTATAATATATTTTTTCTATATAATCTGAATAATAGGAGCAAATCGGAGATAAGTACAAGCGGATTGGCTTCTCGCCAGAATCGAAAGTTGTAATGGTGAAAATTTATGTGTGCGTACTAAAGAAATGTACGGTGAGCAAAAGCAATTCAGATCAGCCTAGATTTTTTTGACGTCGCATTATTTATTGTTATTGAGGATAATTACCCAAAAAACTTAGAGTGTGCTAAATAAATTATTCAAGTTTTAATTCTAAGCGATTCTTTGAGTGTGGTAAAATTTGTATAAAATCACTTTTACCGACTTACCTATAAAACGATGAAAAATAATGCCTATGTGGACTAACAGCCAGGATAAAGCCAGGATGCCAGTTTACTGCAAGTGTATTCGTCAACAACTACACCGCAATTTCGATTTGGTCCTATATTACTTCCATTTTCACATGTTGTGTCACATCGACTTATAGTCTAATACCACTCAGTATAAAAAGAAATATATTATGTCTAAGAAACAGGCCCGGCCTAGTTTACACGTTAGTGATCATAGCCATATTGTAGACACCCAGTTTTAGAGTATATCATAACATATATCTAGTTATAAAAAGCCAATTGTATTGTCGTGGTGTTGGTATTATATCAATAAAGAATTATTATTATTTTTATTACTCACATATACATATTGATCACATTTTAAATACATAAAAAATAAACAATAATATATATTTAAAAGTATTAAAAATAGTAGACCACCGACTTCGGGTACATTGACCAAGAAACCGGTGGTTAGAGCTTCAAAGAAAGGAACCTCCTGACAATACGAGCCTTGTCAAGAAGGACTGCTTTCTGCATCAGAGTCTTGATCCAACCATCTAACGTGAGCCTCTTGAGGTGTTGGTCGAGGCTCATTATTATTATTTTTAAACTATAAAAAAACCTATTGAATAAATCTGCTTTGTTATATTTGAATTCAAACGTATGTATTGTGGTGTTTCCACTAAAACAAAACACCCATCTGATTAGAATCCTGACGATGTGATCTCGGATCATCCTAACGTTTTTATCTCGAAGGAAACAGAGCTTCCCCCGCCAATCAGCCCAATGTTACTATTACGTTGTACCTTTACACCTTTAGTGGGTAAAGCTATCCCACGTTAATTAATTTCCACGAAAATATTTAGTTCTTCCAACGCTACTCGCAAAGAGACGATGACCTCGAATGGACGTCTAGCCAAATGACGGCGCGCCAATCTTGCATTACGACCCTAATAGATAAACAACTGAGCGATTTATGCACAAAACATAACCCGTAACAAGTACTCAAATAGAAAAAAGGGAACCATTATAGGATCACTTTGTCGTCCGCCTGTCTGTCCGTCAAGACCCTTTTTCTCAGGAAGGCGATGAGCTATTAAGCTGAAAATCATATTAAATACTTAGGTCTACTATCCCTTGGAGCTGTGAAAAATCAAACTTCTGAGCAAAAGGTACAGCCGTTTATGGTGCAATTTTTTTAAACTCGGAAGGGAATCAAAACCTATGGGGTACTTCGAGTGAACTTGGAATCTTGAAATTTGGTACAAAGCAACGTCTTATAGAATAGATAAAGGATAAATTTCGAAAAGCAAAAATTTTTTGTAACATCATATGATATATCAATGATGTTGCTAAAAATTCAAAGTTATTAAAATTAAAATTTAAAAGTGTAAAAAACTTGCGCAACGCCGAGGGTACCTACCTGTATACCTACAGGTTTGTGTGGAACCCTCGGCGGTGCTCGAGTCCGACTCGCACTTGGCCGGTTTTTTTAATGTTTACTACGTTCACATTGTGTATACAGCATTAACTCATTACTGTCAATGTTGACCTTATGTAAAATTTAGGCAAGGTGCCAACAATGGATCTGTCCAAACTATTTTCATATTAAAACTTATTGACTTAGTTTTAAAGAACTTTGACTGTAAACTAACCTTTCAGGAAATTACAATTACTTGAGTATGGTGTCGATTTGCATTTAAATCCTTATGTTGTCTAAAAACCAATACAGAATTTCCAAGTTGTCAGGATTTTAGAGAAGTTTCTTTTTGTAGTTCAATTTTTCATTTCATAAACGCAACCGGTAATTATTAAGACAATTACAAAAAAAATATAATTACGATTTATTCATTGATACGCAGAGTCGCTCAGTATTAGTATTGCTTTGATTAACAAAAATAATGGGTTTTTTAAATTAATTAGTCACTGTAGTCGTAATAAGAGCATTATAGTTCCTGATCAAGGCTTTTTTAGTGTTTAGCTGACAAAAAAATGACCAAAGCCTATTACAATAGACTACAACGCTCATGGAAACTCACTGAAAACCGGTGTGAAACAGTACTTGTGCTGTGTTTCACCGAGTGGGTAAGGATACCGGAGGTCCATACCCCCACCCCTCCATGATCATGCAGTTGAAGAATTAATTGATACGCCAGGAGGGTTCCAACTGCGATAGCGTTGGAGAATCCTTCTCTGGGCGTTCACGTTCAGGACACAACGTGCCTGAACGTCAATGCCAAGGTTGCCCCTCGTATTCTAGGGAGGGCAAAACTGCGTTCAACCACTTTCGGGCAAGAGCAATAAGATCACGGCACTCCCTACCACACTGGTCGTGGACTTCTGCAACGTCAGGGGATTACATAGTAACCTTGATGCTGTCTATTACCACCACGAGACAGCAAAGCCAGCATGCACCGATACGCAGATAACGTCTCCAGCGGACACATCCTACCTCAGCTACCCCAGAAACGGATTAGAACCCTCGTTTATATCTAAAGCCGGAGTATGTGTTTATGTCACCTCTCCATCTGATGGCTCCGTGTAGACAGCGACGACCATCCCCGCGTGCCTCTATAGGTCCCATAGCGGTGATGCCGAGACTGACCAACTCATCGAGCACATCCAGATGGCTACAGACCTCGTGCAGCAGCAGATCACCTCCGTAGAGATCATCGTATTTGGCGATTTTAATGCTCACCACGCCGCCTGGCTTAGCTCCAGTAAAACGGATCATGCAGGGAGATCTGTTCATGCCTTTGCCCTGGCATATGCCCTCACTCAACTGGTTACCACGCCAGCGCGAGCCCCAGATGTGGAGGGCCAGAATTCCTCATTCTTGGACCTTCATCTGACTTCTCATCCGGACGTATACCACGTATCCGTAAACACCCCGCTTGGCTCCTTAGACCATTGCCTTGTCCGGAGTACAGTGCCTCTCACATACTCACCGCGATCCCAAGTTGCACCCAGCCGTCGTGTGTGGCACTACAAGTCAGCAGATTGGGATGGGATGCGGTCCTTCTTTGCATCCTACCCTTGGAGACAGTTGTGCTTCTCACCGGATAATCTCAACACCGCTGCTGATTCTGTTGCTGATGTTGTGCTGCAGGGTATGGATCTATTCTTTCCATCTTTAGTGGTCCCTATTGGTGGGAAGTGCAGGTCCTGGTTTAGTCCATCTTCCAAAAAAGCCTCTCACAGGAAGCAAAAGGCTTATCAAGCATGGGCTGACGCAGTGGCGGTACGGGATCAAAATACCAGCGTTCTAAAAAAGGAGTACAACTTTGCCTCCGGTTCTTCAAAAGAGACGTTGCAAAGGCGAAGTCGGAGCACATTGCTAGGATTGGCGAGAGGCTTGCCCTTGGATGACGGGGAACATGAGCCGCCTATCATACTGCGATGCGAGAGCGGTATGCTGGATATCCAGCTTCACCAACGTTCAGTGCGTTTGGCGCTTTTATCCCTGCATATCCATAGGTCGAGTGGCTCTGATGGAATCCCCCCTAAAGTGTTCACGATGTGCGCTCCCGAGTTGGCACCGTCTTATCGCGTCTTTTTTGGCTTTCCTACTATTCTGGCGTAGTCCCGAGTAGTACGGCTTCCGTAAAGGTCGATCGGCTGGTGATCTTCTGGTTTATCTGACAAATCGCTTATCTGGCACAGGCGGTAGAGACTGAGGGGGAAGCCTTAGCAGCTAGTTTGGACAATACGAAGGCTTTCGATCGGGTCTGGCACAAAGCACTTCTTTTGAAGCTACCTTCTTATAGGCTACCCGAGAAATTATGATATTGGGTCATCAGCTTTTTAGCAGATAGACTCCATATCTGTGAAGGCCGGTGTTCCTCAAGGCTGTGTGCTTTCGCGTACTTTGTTCCTCCTCCATATCAATGACATGCTGCAAAAGCGCATTCATTTTTGTGCGGATGATAGCACCAGCGATGCCCTTTACAGCGGCCGCGCCAATATTTCTCGAAAAAATGTCTATGAGGGTCGAAAAAAACTTGTGTCTAAAGTTGAGACCTCCTTGAAAGAGATCTCAGACTGGGGTAGACTTAATTTAGTCCAATTTAACCCTACAAAGACACAAGTTTGCGCGTTCACTGCTAAAAAACTACCGTGGGTCGTATGTCCTTGTTTTGAAGATACTTCCCTATCTGCCTCAGCCAATATTGGAATACTTGGTGTCAACATATCGAGCGAAGTCCAATTTCGTGACCATTTGGAGAGTAAGGCCAAATTGGCCTCGAAAAAGCTCGGTGTGCTCAACAGATCGAGACAGTATTTCACTCCAGCCCACCGCCTTTTGTTTTATAAGGCGCAGGTCCGACCTCACATGGAATACTGTCCCTAACTTTGGGCGGGGGCACCCCAATACCAGCTCATCTCTTTGAACCGCATCCAACGGAGAGCGACTCGAATCATCGATTCCCAAGAAGTTTCAATTCGGCTAGATTCATTGGCGCTGCGTAGAGATGTGGCTTTACTGTGCATCTTCTACCGTATTAACCATAGGGACTGCTCCGATGAATTGTTCGGGCTAATTCCTGCTGCCTCTTTCCAACATCGTCCTTCGCGACAGTAATTTCATCACCATTATCATGGTTGGCAGTCCACAACTGTGCGCTTTTCAAGGAACTTTCTGCCTTGCACAACATAACTGTGAAATGAACTGTCGCCTGCGGTATTCCCGGACCAATACGACCTTCAAACCTTCAAGAAAAGATCGTACTCCTTCTTAAAAAGCCGGCAACGCACTTGCGACGTCTCTGAATTTGCGGGTGTCCATGGGTGGCGGTAATCGCTTACCATCCGGCGATACGTCTGCTCGTTTGCCACCTATATCTTCAAAAAAGAAAAGGAGTCATCAAGGATCATGATAGTTCGAAACCTGACAAATTTTGATTCAACTTCGTGTTGGATAGTTTTCAAGTTATAACCAGAAATCTAAAAAAATGCTGGTTGGACAATAGAAGTCTAATTTATAAAATGTTATGAAAATGTAACATGTCTTTTCTGACCCTAAAGGTGGATATGGTACGGGACTGCTAAAAACAATTCGGCAAACCAATGACTCCTTTATATTTATTTTTAACATAGAAGATAGTTCATAAAAGCATCACATTTAATCGCCGAAATCGTTTCTACAGTATTTGTTAATAATTGTCAATTGATTACGAAATTATAAAAAAATCATCTAGAAGGATATAAAATTACGGGAAAACATAAGAGGAAAGGATACTAAAGGGAAAGTAAGAATTATCAACATGTTCTTGATATTTTGCAAATTACAAATTAAACATAAACTAATTAAACACTGAAAATTATATCAATTCTTGCTCAGGAATTGGTAATCATCCAAGATAATTTTATTAAAATACAAAGCACGGTAGCACTATGATAAATTAATCTGGCAACTTGTATAATTTCAAAAGGCGTTGTTAGTTTTGCACACATTTGAATCGGATGCACAGAAGTCAATATTTATTTCGTTGCATCGTCTGCCTCTAATTCTAGAAGTGCTCAAAGGCCGACAATGCACTTGTCTTAGCTAATCGTTTATACCTAATATATATATATATAAGTTTAATGAAATGCAATTATAAGCATATGCTTCAAAATTGAAAAAGCTGTTACCCGAACGATGATAAATAACTAAATTTCGGTAGCCAAACACTTTTGTTCAGTGAGTTTAGTGAAAATTACTAATAGGACCCAGATGTGAACATTCTAATTTTAAGTTATTGTATCATTATGCTCCCAATACCCTATTATGAAAATGATGAAAATTGAGCTACACAATAATTAATTTTGAAGGGTAGAACAATTTTTTTGTTAAGTTGTTTAGTTTATTGCCTGTCTCATTTTAAGCCTTTAGAATGCTTGGAGTCTTCTTTTTGGTTTGTTGACTCTGCTCTACTTGACGAAAGGCATGAGCAGTATGTAAGAATAGCGGTTACCATACTCACAGCGAATGCAGCTAATGCAGCATATCGACCAGCACTAAGGCCGTCTATTGTATGCTTCTGCATCATTGGGCCTCCGGTCGGGTACTCACCAATAAAACGTGACAGCACGAATGCTATCAGTTTAGGATGATCTTCCGTGAGAGGGCAGTACCATTCCAGTCGAGGTAGCCCGTTTGTGCTGATATCAGTGTAGCGCTACTAACTTAAAAGCGTGGCTCTACTTTATAAAAATAACTATTAGCATACTTTGACAAGCCATTTCAAAAGTACATCTTACTACCGAACCACGTCACGTAAATCGCTCGTCAAGTGCTCTACATGACGTGGTTCGGTGGTGGTGTTCATGTAAAGGTAATTAACTAAAAAAATATATTTGGCAATATTTGCAAATCAATTAAAGATTGGGAAAAATACAAATATAGACTCATTAGTTATAATAAAATGTAAAATTATGAACTTACAACGTCTAAGAAGAAATGCGGAATTTATTTCAATGTCAGGTGAGCTGATATATATGATAGTTGAGTATTTACAGCTTCATAAAAAGCACAGAATAACGTTAAATATTCTATGTTAAAATTATATACCCGAATCGAGGAATAGATAAAAACGTTTATTTTAAAAATAAAAAACAGCATCAATGACAATAATCTGACACACCTATGAGTGTTTCAGCAATATTTATGTTTCCTTTGCCAACCGAGACTTGGGTGCTGTGGGCGTTTTAATGTCTCCATACATCCGTTCTATCTCGGATAGTCTTAATAAAACAGTAGTTTTATAAGCTTGTATTTAGTAAGGAATAAGTATCTAACAGGTAGCGCCTACTAGTTACTTTTCAATATTTTACTAACCTTTATCTATAATATTCATACTAATACTACAAACATAACTAAATCGCTTCACTGATTTCTATGAAATTTGGTATGGAGTACTTTGAGCCTTAAGGAAAGATACAGAGTACTCTTTTCCTCAATACTTTACATACACGCTGATATATATGAACAGTTGTAATTAGATCACAAAGTTTTCTCTAATCTGATGGAAATTTATCGATAAAGAGCCACTCACTAGAAGAACACTAGAAGATAAACTAGTTAGGCTTCTTTGAAATACTCGCTCATGAAATTTTGATTCAAGTCTTATTTCAATGTTGTGTATCAACAATTCTCCTAGCATGCTATTAAATAATTTCAAGGAATTGAAGTATTCGACCATTCATAGTCAATATGTATGTATAAATATTTAACCATGCTTTCGTGGTAAACATTACGCGGGTAGCGAAAGATATACAACAGTGTTTCACTGACCTCATTCAAGATCCCAGGTTATTTCATTGGTAAGTTGACCAGATAGACTATGACTGAAGTAGTTTTGATAAAGAACACCGTTCGTTGAATTAGATGAAGCGATTACATGTAGTGATAATAGTGGAGTTAAGATAAAACTGGAAAAAAGTCAGAATGAAAATGGTGTTCTATTTTTGAAGGTCTTAATTTATAAAGTAAAAGTTTCTAAACTAAAATATTAATCAATCTAAAACAACAAAATGCTTTGAGGAACTAATATTTGTAAAGTAAAGGTGCAGAAACTATCGTTCTACTAACTAGTAACTAAGTTCATTCGCATAATTATCAGTTATTACGATGTCATTTGTGTATCGACTTGTCAACACCTGTCTGGGTGTTCTATTTGATTCTGTAAAGAGTAAATACCACGTAAATTAATGGTCTTAAATGTGTAATAAAATACTTGTAAATATAAAATTGTAGATATTTTGGATAAATGGAACTTAATTCCTATTCTTTGATTACCTTACTGTAGTTTTGAGACCTTATTATACGTCGTCAAATATTCGTGAACGAATGACTCTTCGCTTAGCGATAACTTGGTATGTATATCTATGTATGGTTAAATAATTTTAAGGAAGATATTTTTCTATTACAAACACAAACAAACAAGCAGAGGAATCAGAAGACAGTAAACGTCTTCGGTCGCTTATTACGCTCAAGAGATGCGATAGTGTTCTCGCCTTTGCGGTTCTTCCCCTCTAGAGTTAGGAGTTAGAGGATAAAGAGAGAGTTATGGCTTTGATACTATCGTTCGCCGGTTATTGCCGCCTTTTTGTGAGATCGTAGTAACATTACGGTCCTGTCGGCCTATATGTAAAGAAGCGTGGTTTTCCTACAACGATATGAAACCAGACGTAAACGATGTAATAGACTTAACCTTAAAATAATTATTTAAAACCTAACATTTGTTTTTGGAGTGACTGTCACCCATCCATAATCGAAAATTAGGTAGAGCAAACAATGCCAAGACAATCATCATTACAGAGACTAGAACCTAGACTGTTTCTATAATCTATTATGTACAGTTCTCGTACCACGTTGTTGCTCACTATGAACCAGAAACTATCTAAATGATTTTAAGGTTTCTTTGAAAATGTGTTTTACTGGCGTGCACAAGGTAAGTCAGTTAACATCACGCTTAGACCAATAGGAGTCGACCATGATTAAAAAGGGACGCATATGAAGTTGCGTGGGTCAGCAAGATATTTTGTAACAACTAATTCAATTGTAGTACTTTGTTGTTGACAACTGAAGTACAAATACAATCTATTCAGCTAACCTCAAAACACACCTCACCACAAGGTTTTGTGTCTACGTTTACGACAAAACTAGCGCCACCTGTTGAATAACTACATCAATAACCTTCAATGCCTAGAACTGGTACGTTACTATCATAATCCCGAGTCTCACGTATCAGACATCGTAACCTTTAACGTCATTTGGCTTCGTACTGGCCGCAATGGGTGACTAATTCCCTGGCTCCATGCCAGTAACTCGACCTATATACTCCACACAGTCTTCCTACTAGCCCGCTCGTTCAACTAATTAGGTTATGATTTTTATTACACCTTATCTTAGCTTTATAAGGTGATCTGTTTTACAATAGACCTGCGACGTGATCTATCGTTCCTATATTAAGATATGATTCAGCTTTAAAAAAATATTCTAAATAATGTATAATAAAGAGCCAATGTGAAATGGTTTACCAGTAATCTTCGCCGATAATTCAGAATAGAAAATCAGAAACGTAATAAGTAATAGTGTAAATGATATCCTGAGGTCATCAGGACAGTTGCCATAGAAAAGAAGTGGTCTTAAAAGTAGAATGGCCATATATTTCTCTTTTGTGTGACCCTCGGTAATTTTCTATAAACAGTAATTTTAAATAATAATATATGACATATATGACAGTATGACAACTTTAATTATTTACGACGAAAGACAAATACATATGATTGCTTTTTTAATTATTCATATTCAGATAGAAAACCATCAAGAAATCAAATAATCTATTTAATACTATGTTAAGACCAGATCCAATTTCAAGAAGCTGTAGGCAATTTAAAGTATTCGTAAATAATAACATATGTTGTCTTTCATTTTAGATATTGTTACCCTCCTCTCATGGACCTACACCGCAATTGATCGCTGAATTAAAAGCCCTTTATGTGGTGGGAAGAATTGTATTGAATTTCAGCAGTGTTTATGTGCGTGGCTGAACGACCCCGGCGAAGGAATGAGTACGCGGCTTGAGTGTAAAGACTCGTCGGCGTCAGCGTCACACACACAAAGACGTGTGGGCGGAGCGTCGCGTGCGCAGCCGCTGTAACCGGCGCCCCAACAGTACAGTCAAGCACGTACTGTCTCAATACTTTTTTATTTATTTAAAATGAAATTGATTCCAAGTTTGGTTCTGTATTACATAAATTTTCATTTCAGGGCCCTTTTGAAATCCTTAATCTGCGTCAAATTGTTTTTAGTTGTAATTTACAATAAAAAGACACTGTAACAAATCAACACATAAGAAAACTAGACTTTTCGCTCATGGATATTCATTTTTTGTGTTTCAGCTGACAAAATGACTCTGCTCTGCCTGTTGAGCAGAATCCAAGAGTAGTGGTCGCCATCCTCAATGCGAATAAGGGGAGTGCAGCATGACGATCCACACTATGGCGGCTTAGTGAGATGTTTTTTCACACCTCGCTTAAAGGTCCCGGGACCACAGAGTGAGTGAAAAACGTGCACTTTTAGTTTTATTTCATAATTTTAACCAAAACATAAAGTCTTCAAGAACTGGACCAAATTGAAATGGGACCACACGGGAAGAACTAGCTTTCAAATAAAAAAGCATCATTAAAATTGGTTTACTCTGTCCTAAGTTCTAAGGTAACAACCATAACATAGTCGAATGAAGACCTCCTCCTTTTTGAAGTCGGTTAAAAAATATATGTTTTGTTTCATCCGGAATTCCCCATTAAATCAATTCATATAAATTGATTGATTTAATAAAATTTCAGAAGGGCGTAGTCGGAGGCAAATACTAGTAAACAATTAATACTGTAGGTGTCGAATGTATAGCAACTGCGCCAACGCACGCCATATACGGGGCGCGTCGCCCCCTCCGCGTCGCACTGCCGCCCGCCCTCCAACAGCGTTTGGCTCACGTTTCTACAAAGAATAAGTTGCAGACACGGTACATTCAATTTTGTTATTATACCTATATCGTATAATTTTATTTATTGGTGGTACTCTTAGTTTTTCTGTATTTTTTTTAAGTTTAACAAATAATCTTTTGTTTAATACTTAGTTATGCCACAATTCCAGTTGCTTACCAATAATTTACGTTGGCTCAGAGAATTATACTGTGTAGTCCATTTTCACTAGTTTTGTGATACTTATCACACACACTGATGACACCTGATATAACAATCAACCTCGTACAATAGGAACACCGCAATCAACCTCGTACTCTCTTCCTCTGTCCTTACGAGATTTTAGTTACTTAATTCCGCTTGATTGCTACATATTTGTGTGTGTAGTCATTGATACCTAGACCATAACGAAATATTACATGATACACTAAACTAAGTATTTGTGTAACATAAACATTTCAAAAATAAGGAAGAATGCCAGAGCTACAATCACCACAAGGCTAGTCTGTTAAAAAAGAAATTGTGTGATGAGAACGTGATTATATCTTCTTTATTTGAGTATAATATATCTACAAAAGATATATCTTTAGTTAGTAGTAGCTAGCTGTCACCCGCGGCTGCGCTCACATTTAATAAAAAGTATTCTATTTTACTTACCTCCAAGAATATGTGTACAAAGTTTCATGATGATTGATTGAGTTATATTTGTGTGAAAGCTTTTAAAGAAACTTACATTCACATTTATAATTATAGATTTATTAAACAAAATGAGTTGATTAGAGTTCTGTTCATTTTGGGTTTGCGTAGCCCCGTGTGAGATATGTCAACGTCTTTTAATATTATTTATGACAATAAAGTGCTTTAAACACAATTTTTAAATAATTTTAGAGGTGTATCTATTTAGATTAATAGTGAACTGAATTAATACACCTCTACAATAAGGGGACAATTCAGCAACAATCAGGGAATGTCAATAAGTCTTAAGCAACTTTACTTACACACTATCGACTAGACTAAATCAACCAAAGTTTAATTACGGCGAAAATATGTTAAGTTTTTGTTTTATCTCTTTACATGTCTTATCTGTTACCTTTACGTGCATTTCTTGCATAAGTAAAAGTAGTAGCATATGTATAATCTGAATCTTGAAAATGACTTCAACGATTTTCATTAAATTTTATTATGCAGGGGGTTTCGGGGGTGATAAATCAATTTAGCTTAGATGCATTTTCAGAAAATTTACCGAAAAAATATCGCGATCATCCAGATACTTTATTATACTCTTAAAACAACATTATGTACCATATTACACACTAGGTTAAATTTGTTTTTAGTTTTCATCTGGATATAGATAGATTAATCAAAAAATTAAAGAAAATTTACATTAATAAGTCACAATGGCTCTGGCAATGGCAATAGCAGCGTAGTTCTCCCACTGCCGCGGAGAAAACAAGAGCCATTCTTCGGTACGAATGAGCTGGCTCGACCGGAGGGATACCACGACTTCACAGAAAAATAGAAAACCGGTGTGAAACAGTGCTTGCGCTGTGTTTCACCGAGTGAGTGAGGATACTGGAGGTCCAAACCCCGACCTTTCACCCTATCTCAAGGTTAGCAAAGCTGACAACGCACTTGTGACCCCTAGGGTGTTGTGTCATGGGCGTTAGTTATCGCTCACCACCAGGCGAAACGTCTGCTCGTTTCCTCCATAAAAATAATGATTTTAAAGCAAAAAAGGTTCTAGGAGAAAGTGAGCTAGATTAAGAGAATGTTTTGTTTACAGTAAAAACTTCTATAGATGGGTTTGGATGAGAGTAAATTCATGAAACTTGTCATCGACATAGTCAAGTGATCTTTTAAAGAGTGCAGACAGTACACAGGTCGAAAAATTTTTATTTTAAATTGATCATTAATTTAAATATTCAACAATCAAAATTGTTTCTTTAAGGATTTAAATTTTCACTTTTGTCGGCAGTCCTCATCACCACCTTATGTTTTTTAATCACTCTCACTATTAATACAACAAAATCAAGAAAAGAAATTAATTGTGCCTAGTTCCACATCTATGCTTTAATAACGTAATCATCGCGTTCAGACATGTTTGTTTACACGGCAGCCGCGTTGCATTTGTTTTTTCTCAACGTGCGGTGTAGTGACTTGGCTCGGATGATATACTTGAGTACATCGAGGTTTTCACAGAACTCTGTGAACATATATAATAAATTAACGCAGCTGAATAAAAGCTAACAATGTGTGACTACTATATATTGCAAGCAGTCAAGTGCGTAACTGCCTGTATGTAGGAGTATTGCCATTTGGAGCAGAATGTACAAAACGCAAAATGAGCACCACACTTAAAATGTGCAAATCGCAGAATGTACAATACACACAATGAGCAAACGCAAAATGAGCACCACACGTAAATTGTACAAAACGCATAATATATAAGTACTAAGGTGGTCATGATATCAATTCCCATAACACATTAACTTATAAGTCTGTATTTTATTCTAATTTTTTTTAATCCATTATTGATTCGATAGTAACGAAATACATTTATGAAAATTTGTTTAAATAAATTTAAGTCCAAGACATAATAGAGTGGACAATATTCATTTATCTAGACTGTCTCTGAAATCTGTGATGGTTTATTAAAATAACTAAAGGAAAACACATTATAGTCATAACATAAAAGGCAACATTAAAAACCTATTATAGGTAAGATAATTAAGGTAGGTCTTTATTAGAGAAACAAATATAAATCACGCTAAAGTTCGTAATAACAACTTACTTGTTTAACTAAAGTGATATTAGAATAATCAAAATGAGTCAGTAGTAAGGCACTCAACATAAATTAAAGCACCCCTAATCGACTTCAGTGTTTCTTAAATAAATTTTCTATCAATCGATTAGGCAAACGATTACACTAGTACGACGCCCTGGCACTGTTCATGGATTGACGTTTTGGAGAAAGCAGTTGGCGGCGGATGGATGCTGGCTGCCCAAGACCGGGATGGTTTGCGCTCTTTGGGGGTTACCTTCGTTCACCTGTGAACGGCGATAGGTTGATACAATAATAAAATCAGTTAGGCTCTTCTAACAATCAATATCTGTATACGGAAAAAATACCCAAGGGTGCGTAAAGGAAATTTCAATAAGATGTACTGTTGTCCCAGAAAAATGCCCAAATGTAGTTAGGATTATCATACGACTATGATTAAGACTTTTAACTGCACTGTTGGCATAGTGGGTTAAGCAGTCGCCACGCCGTTTTTTACTGCCAAGTATTATAGATTCAAGCCACACATAGGATAACACTTTGTGTGATGATCGGATTTTGTTTTGAGTCTCGGTGTTTTTCATATCCATTTCTTGTATGCTTGTAAAGTCCACGCGACCTAGAATATATTCTTAATACCGGAGCTTCTTTTTAAATTAAATAATTGCTTAAAAAAACTTGTTTAATTAATTAATTTTTTCCAATCATTTTATTGCTGTTGGTGCTCGATAAATTTACTAAGTTGAAATGAAATGTAACCATTTAAAATAGGTCAAAATCAAGTTCAAAGAAATCGGCTACAAATAAACGTATATAACAAATAAACCACCATTCAGGTAAAACTAATAAAAAGCGTGTAAAGAAAGAAGACTGTAAGATATAATAATAACGATTTCAGTAGATTAATTAAAATCTATTCACATGGGCAAAAATACCGTAATTATTAAACGTATAGCATAAATTTTCCATTTTATGAAAGCTTGAAATCTTAAACCAAATTACAGTATGAACTCTGTAACTCAATTGTGAGGGAAGTTTGTAAATATCAAAACTAAAGAAAGAATTGAGTTTTGAACTCTCTTTGCAAAGCATATACATTCAATTCGTTTTGATTTGAAACTTTATTAACTTTGACTGTTTACGCGATTAGCGTATGCGACTACCGACCAAGAGGTCTATATATCAATATTGAACTTTAATGTAATTAATTTTCTCTATAGAAAATAAAAATAAATCTATGTGAATAAAAATAAACCGTCAAATGGTTTGCTAAGCGCAAAACTCAAGAACAAACCCTTGCAAATTGGTTAATACTTTTTTATATTTTCGGTAAGGCACTAGAAAAGTTTTAATGGAGAGAAAAGACGTAAAAATAGTAGGGAAATTAGTAAAAATAACACTTTTTTTATTAGATTGTAACAGGCTAATCACATTTGACAGAACGAAGTCTATCGGGGCAGAAAGTTGAAAATATATTCACGCTAGCTTTACGTATCGGCTCCAACGTTTTGATTATTTTTTCTAAGTAAGCGTAAGCATTATGATTATTTTCTGTCACCGGACACTTAAAAAACATTTATAGCGGACAGAAAAAACACCCAGACTCGAAACAAGAATTTGTGTCTCACATGAAGTGTTCTCCCGAGTGGGGTTTGAATCTACAACACTCCGCGTAGTACAAAGCGGCGTAGCGATCACTTTAACCAATATGCCATTCTTCAGATACTGAAAACGTAATATTCTTATTAATCGATGTGCATTTTTTACTGTCCTGAATTCATAGACTGACTTGTGCGTTACTTCTTACTTACTACTTCCAAAAAGAAAATACTCGCAGATGTAAAAATGTGACTGAAATTGGTCAACAAAAAATACTTGACTTTGTTAAGAGACGGATCCATATTTTGTGTCCGTTTTTAATTGTTTCACAATACAGGTGACGTAGAAGCAAACTTTTTGACTTATTTCTTCATAATTTTGTTAAGCTAAGTGCTGAAACTCGATAAAGTTCCAGCGAGTTATCGATTTGATTTCAACAGTCCTGACGTAGGTAACTTTTAGGAGTGACGCTTAACAGGATTTTGTAATGATACGAGGTATTTTTAGTGACTTCAATTTTAAAAATATATATTTTTTTAAGTACACTCTACAGAGTAATGTAAACATTAAGTCTCTTACTTACACTTCTTATTCATAAATCTATGGGATAGTATTACGGTAATTATTGTTGGCTGTTTCTTTGAAAGACAATTATGAAATTTTAAAACGGATTTCTGATTGGATAACATTTTGCTGTAAAATTTCAGTGCCGCAATGTCTAGTCAAATTTCACATTCACCAGTTAAACAACGTGTTTAATTTAAGTACTAAAACGCTGACCATACTTTTGTAGATAAGTATATCTAATATATAAAATTCTCGTGTCGCGGTGTATGCTACCATGAATGGTGTTATGAAATTTTGTATGCATACTAGGTAGATCTGAGAATCGGCCAACATCTATTTTCATACCCCTAAATAATAAGGGTGAGGGGGAGGTTTTATTTTATATGGCGAAACACTAACTGGTATATACTGCATACGGAGTATAAAATTTACATCAAACGGAAATATATGAAATTCAGCACTTTAAAAGACAATCAAGATTACAAAATTCCATTTGAATAAGACTGAAGAATGTAATTAGCTTAAACATTTATAGGAACACTCTGTTTACAAAATCAATACCCGACAACCCTAGGCACGTTGCGTGTGCGCAGTGTAACATGATACGCGCACGCTTTCCATATACGGTTGTAATGGCCGCCTCGGGCCAATCACACGCGACTGTTTTCCCGCCCAACATTGTTGATATCATGTTTATATTACTTTATACCGGGTACTCAGTACAGAGTTAAAGATCCGATAGAGTTCTATTTATAACTTACCATGTAATTGGTTTCATATTGCGGAGGTATTAGTCATTTGTATAATATACATATACCTGAGTATGTGGCACACCTATTATTGATGAAGTAAAAGGACAGTAGATTTCAGGTAGAGTGGCAAAATTTCCAGCCCAGAAAATACTATATAGTGTATATCTTCTTATTTTTCAGAATGGATATGAAAAAAAATAGATAAAACCAGTATAGCAGTGCGACTTGGTTTTATAGGCACGTTTAGTGGAAAACAAGTGCAATGCAGTCCTGACTGAAAACAAATTTCAAAATTAACAAATGTTCTTTTCGTCAAACGGATAAGACTTTCTAGAATTTAAAATAAGAATACGATTGATTCAATAATTTCTGACATAAGTACGAATCGTAATACGGTCGTTTTTTGTTTTTGCGAAAGACGGTCCATATTTAATGTCATCCACATTTTTAATATGTTTTATCATCAATTCCATCACGACGAAGTCTTGAAGACTCGACGACTGAGAATTGAAGACTTTAATACATGACATTGGCAGAAATAGCTGATCCGGCTGGTTGCCATATCATCATCATCAACAACGAATCCTAATAGATCTTTTCTTTTAGAGAACCTATGTTGTTATGAACAGTTCCAGATACCTATTCTAACTATCCATCAGAGCTAGAAATAACGTTTTGGAAAATTTAAACCACTAAGAATGTTTAAAAACATTTAGGTAGAAAGCTATCACTTTGAATTGTTTACAGAACTGTAGATTTATAGAAAAATCTATTTTAACATAAATCTAAAACAACTTTGTCTGTCACTTATACTTATACGGCTAAACCGCTGCACTGATTTTAATAATATTTGGCAACGAGAATCTCTGCTTTTTGATATGATTTAGTACTACTTTTTGCCGCGATAGTATTTTATTAAATTATAGTAGATAATAGCGAACCATGAACAACTTGTTTCATCACCAGAGAAATTAAAAGGTTATTAAAAGCTGTTCCGATGGCGGACTAATCGGTTAAAGTATCAAGATGTCTATTTATAGGGTATATTTATACATATATATATATGTAATAAGTATAACATACATTTGAGTTGGCCATCGAAAAAGCTTAGAACTTTAGAATGTATAACCTTTACTGATATATCTTTGACAGTACAAGTCACTCGTTTATGAAGTTCGTTGCCAGAAGAAGAAGTGAGTTAGTTCTTTGTAGATTTAT
>PKRV01001347.1:533253-557396 GCA_003709505.1 Hyphantria cunea
TATATATATATATATATATATAAAGCTCTAAATCGATCTATCCGTTCCATAGATTGGCCGGAACAAACAAACAGAAAGATGAAAATTTTGTAAGTACCGTATGTACATTGGCAATTGTTAAAATCTTTTAAAAAACCAATAACAAAACATTGTCTCAAAATCACTGGTTTATAAAATAAAATTTTCAGTTATTACCACCGTTTTAAATGTTTTGGTTAATAATACTTAAAAAGTTTAGCTCGCTTCTAATTTTAGCAAATGTTTGAGCGAAAGAACGAATTGAGAAATTTTTCGTTCCGACTTGGTTATATTTCTACAACTTTTTTTTATAATGTTAACTGTTGTAAACTGTTGGTAACTCTTATAACGACTGTTACTGAAAATAGACTTGAAATAGGGACTTGTACGGTCAGCATTATTCTGTTTTGTCACTGTTCATCGATTACCCGAAAAGTTTCAATATGCTGTCCCTAATTCTTTTACAAAATAGATTTTGTTCGTAGATCAGACTAGACTGCAATAAAATAACTATTTCAAATAAGTATATTCAGTAAACTAAATTCAGTAACTTAAAATACGGGATAACATTGAATAATACAGGATAACACTGAATAATAATTATTTTTGATACAGCTTCTTGCTTCTTACAAAATTATTTCACTTTGAGTTGTTAATTAAACGCAAAGAAACTTATGCGCGAATACAAAAATTATTGAAGTATGATAAGCCCTGAAACATCGAACAGTTAAAAATAGATTCAAAGGCTCTATATCCGTAGTCATTCGAATTATCCAATGTTAAATAAAGCTTTATTTTCACAAAACTCAATACAGACTAAAACTCGTGAGGAAATATTTGGATTTAAATTGTAGTAGGACAGGAAAGTAACTTTTTAGAGTTCCATACTCGGAAGCCTTATAGTTTCGTCGTGTCATTCCGTCTATCTTCCAAGTGGTTAGTGCTAGAAAGATGAAACTTTGCTTAGATATACGTATTTATCACGTCTAAACAAAGTGCAAAAATAAATTTAAGAAAAAAAAATGTTGGAGTACTTATTCTCATGTCTACGCCATAGTTTATCATCAAATAGGTCTTTTAAAAACGTTGAACGTACCATATTCAGACAAATTCCTCAGTATTGTTAGGTCATTGCCACTAAACAAGGCTTCGGGTGACGATAAAATTTCAAACAAAATGATAAAAGAAGATTGTAAATTTTCGGTTGGTACGATGTTAACAGTCTTTAAACGTTGCATTGCACTAATATTCGGTAATCGGTGCAGTAATATTCGTACAATATCGAAAATCGATCGAATCGAATCGATCGCTAGGAAAGCTTTAGGGCGTCTTGTAGTACCATGACTTCTACCGGGTGGAGTTAAACTTCATGTTCGACAATTTGAGTTTACGTTGGAAAAATTGACCATTGATGCGATAATATCTGTAAGGAAAACTGTCACCGAGTCAAGGTTTCAATACATCTCAAGTATCTTATTAGATATATCTGTCGCCTTCGACAACGCGTGGTGGACCATTCTTTTACCGGTGGCTTTACCGGTATTGGCGGGTGTTCTTCCGGTCGATCTCGAGGTACAAAGACGTGCAGCTATATTCCACACTATAAAACATGGAATACGGTTTCTTGCGTGTACGAGACCGCGAGAAAATCATAAGATTGTTTTAACAGCAGCCCAATGTCTATAATGACCTCATGGATGAATGGCAACAACGGTGGGATGATTCATCTAAAGGGCGCGAATATGTTCGCGAACGGTTGTAGAGGACATGGCTCGAGATGGATCACTGTGTTGCTCAATTTCATCAATATCAAACTACACTCATTTCAATTGAAGCCGATTGATTCCGGATGGTAGTTCTTGTGATGAAGTTTGAAATAAAACTATAATGAACTATATAACTTTGTTAGTTCAGGAGCTATTATTGATGATTAATTTATATAATGTGTTTACTTAGAAAACTTCACAAGAAAAGAACAAAATACTAACTACCAATATTAGACACCATTTTGTATTAATTTGAATCCTCTAATAAATAAAATTAGGAGATAAAGATTTTCGCAAAAAAGAGGAAAAAAAAAGCTTAAAACGGCGTTGTGCACTAATAGTTGAACTGCTTTTTCAATTAATTTATTCATAGTAATAAATACTAAACCTGACTCCTAAATCCACGTGCAGTTATGGATGACTACGGAACCGTATTCTATGTAGCCTGACACGCACTTGACTGATTTTTTATCATCAATATCAATACATTAAATTTGATAAATGTCAAACTATATGAATTAATATGAAAGCAAATGCCTCTATTTTCTTGAAGAGAAACTGTAAATATAATTAGCCTCTGAAATTAGCCAGAGACAAATATATAACTTACAAAATCATTTTTAATTTAACAGACATTATATTATCATGTGATAAAATAATAATAATAAAGAAGGTGAAAGCTTAAAAGTTAATATATTTTATAGTTTTTAAAAATAAGGTTGTCTTACCATTATTAAAAATCAGAAAAATCGTATTGACAATCAGTCTGTCTGTCTGAAACTGACTTCGAGGATGTAACTATGGGAAGTAATTAATCAAATGAGTCACCATGTTGTCGCAAAAAGACGGTCACTTTTTCTTTTGAAAGTGTCCTACTCATTTGTAAATGTACTACTTAAAAAATAAAATACGTACAGAATACATAAAGCTCATTGGAAGCGTGTGGTTTCACGCTTTTTATGCATCCAAAAAGTACACATGTAATTATATACACAGTATATAGTTCAAGGAAAGCGTTCGGTGATAATAACGGGAATTCTATGATTTTTGTTCACCTGTTAAATTGTTAATGTGTGGTTATCATTCATTTCTCAGAATTTAATATTTGTTGTCTAGAAACATCATATTTTTTATTAATTTTTTTCATATAATTTTGAGAAGAAGCCATGTGATAAAAATGAATTCCTTACATCTCTAACAGATCGATTAAAAAACATAATATTTTATAAGAATACAGTTCAAAACTGGTGTATTTTAGTACCTATTTGTATTACTTACTTTTTAATCCTCGTAGTTTGACTTATCTTTTTAATCACTGTTTTGCCCTTCACCTGTGATAGATATCCTACACAATATACAAGAAAATCAATTATATATCGGATACACATGACAACCAATTATCTGTACTTTTGGATGGCCTTGAAGAACGAACGTGGATTTTTTCTTAACACTGACGTCACCCTAGTGGGATAGCTTAGTTGCGTAGCTACGGAGCGCGTCCTCCCCATTTCCTCCACCCCTGTGTCCCCGTTTCTACATCAGGGATAGACACTTGTTGATCACCCCGGAAAAATTAATAGAGAAACCAGTAAACAACTGCTCCGAAAGGTAAAAAGGAAATCTAACATTTGATCACTTTGAGTTTTACAAAGAATTTGAATGTGAGAAAATGGAGTGGATATTAAACGGGTGGGTTTTTCTTTGTATGGAAATGTAGAAGATTACCTAAAAAGATTATCGCATTCTTGTCGTATTTTCCGTTCTCTATTTGTATTTGTGAAACTGTCGCTTTATAATAGAAAAAGGTCTACACTTTTTATGAGTATGAAAATTGAAAAATATATTTTAAATGAATTAAAATATTCTTCAGTCGAAATACTTTTATTTTTTTCTTCAAATAACAATTAATTGCCTCAACAACAGATATACTGAGGGCCGACATCTTTAATCGGTACCTTATATGTAGATTGTGATTTTTTCTTTGAGTAAAATTAATTTAAGAGCAACCATTATCAATAAAAATGATTGCGGAAAGATTCGAAGTGCCGGCTCTTTCGTGGGCGTACTTTTCAAATTAATCATTTTAATTCACTGAGGTATATTATACACCAGCTTTTGCGCGCTGCTTCGCTCAACCCCAACTTCTTTCAACCCCTATTTTATCCCCTTAGGAGTGGCATTTCTAAAATTTCAGGTTTCTAAGGATTTCAGGTTCAGCGGTTTGGGCTGCGCGTAAATCTTTGGGTACTTTAGTCAGTTAGTCACCTTCCGCATTTATCTATATATATATATATATATATATATATATATATATTCTGTGCAGTTGGTTTTGAGAGTGATAAATTGATCTAGCTAAGATTCATTTTTAGAAAATTTACAAAAAAATACCGAGCAAATCTCTATTTTTGAGGTACTTACTATTACGTACGATATAAGGGCAGGTATAGAGAATAGAAAGCTTACGGAGTTTTGTCCATTAGAGATTAGTAATGCTTTTAATTGCGTCTTTCTTCTTGCTATATTAAACTCTCTCAACTCCTGCACGTCCTCCTCCTTATATCTCCTCCAATAGCTGCTGACTGATTTCTTAGTTACCTATTTGGTCACACGCAGCGTACTTACTTTGGTGACAATTACTCCACCTGGTGAAATATGAAAGTCTGGAGCGTCACAGGGTGGCGTTAAATCAACTTTGCTATTTTTAATTTTAATTAATAAACCTTTACTAATAAATTTATTTTTTCCTAAAACCTTTACGCAGACAGTTTTAATATATTTTAAACCAATCTTAATGAGCCGCCTCTAGGTATCGATGCTATAAATAGAGATCAGAGAAACATAATAAATAATATATCAATTAACAACAATGCATGAACTCAATGTTAACCTCAGCAAAACTCAAGGTGCAGTCATAGACAACTCTGGGCACATCACAAAGATTGGCTTGCTCGCGCTCTTATAAAAAATGGTTTACCAATCAGGCTCCGAATCCTTATCACATAAATACCTCTTTACTTGCATAATACTGAACTGCAATTGAACTTGCACTAATTAAGAATTCACAAAGTAGAAATACAGTTACAATATAACATGCAAAGCGGTTGTCAAGCCGTAGACCACGGGTCAAAGTGCTTCAATACTCTAATGACATATCATTTACATAATAAAGTGGACAAGAAAACAATATTTAAGTGGCCTGTCATTTATTTACTTAATTATATATGCTTTACATTCACTTGCAAAATGATTAAGGTGAAATGCTCTCAATCGTTAGAAGTATTTCGATATCTTTTATAATTATAAATTTTGTACATCAACGAACTTAATACCTAATCTTTCAATCTTGGGTGGTATAGAAATCTTACAAGATAAATGCACAGAGGTTACGTATTATGAAATTATTGTAATCTTTGTGAGATTGTATTTACCTACAAAATCCGTGTATACTAGTCTAAAAAATTTTGATGTACGACGGACGGACAATGAATCAAACATACCCATAATTTTGTTAATTCAATCCTATGCTTCGCGCCGCGGTCTCCTGGAAGTTCGCCCTCCGGCTGTGACCAAACAAATTACGCCCAGTGCGGGAAGGAGACGACCTCGAGGGATCCAGTCGTATCACATGTTCCACAGGAGTGATCCAAGGACAAACCCCTGCGGACCACCGCATGATACGGGTCGCCGTCTCAAGACGCCCTCTTGGTCCTCGTACATGACGGTACGCTCCTCTGAATAGTCAGAACGAACCGAAAAACCTCTTTAAAAAATTAGTAGCTCTACATATGTGCTATATATATTGGTTCCCGTGCTGAATTCTGTTGCGCTGTTAAGATGTGGACTAATTTTTTGGGGCAAATAAGTGAATAAGGAAATAATCTTTAAGGCCCAAAAGAGGTGCCTTAGGTAGGTTTAGACTATGTTTTTCTGACAGCTGTAAATCTTATTTTAGACAGTATATTATCCCTGCCATTGATATATTATACATTTAAGAAACTGTTTGTTAAATTAAACCCCAATCTATTTCCCCACAATTCTGACTAAGTAATTCGAAATAGACGTGACGATAACAAACTTTGTGTATATGATTCCACTATATTTAACAAATTACATAAATGTTGGAGGGAATACACATAAGATCGAGAAATAAATTAAAAAGTATTTTTAAAGAAGGCCTATTAGAGCATTTTTGAAATAAAATAATATGAACATGGTAAAAAAATGGACATGTAAAAAAGTTAAAATTTTGGCCATTTTATTTTTTATACTGTAAACAATACTGAACTGCTGATAGATTGCAAATAAAGACTATAATAATAAATGACATAAATACATACATTTAATAATTGTTGAATAACATTAGTGAATGAATATGTTATGACTCTGTAATATATGTATGCCGAAAAGGCGAAACATTGTTGTTCCACTACATAGATATACAGATACCTTGTATCTTGTGCGGAACAGTGGTTATAGAGATAGATTGGAGACTGCAAGCATTTCCTCAAATAGCTCAAGGTCGTGTGCCTGCAACTCGGACTGTGGTCAAGGAGGGCCAGTTTCACCAGTTCCTGATAATGTTTCAGATTTTTGTAAGTCATTTAAAACTAGTTGTCAGATAAAGACATTAATTTTAAATATGTACGTATATATCTGACATACATACATGTCTGTATTCAAAACTTATGAAGTAGAAATCTGTAGCTATCTGGCAGATGAATTATCATTTTTCTATCATGGACTAGATCAGGTCATAGCAAGTTGTCAATCTTAGTCATATCAATATCTCGACCAAATCCCGATCCGTTCCGAATCGTTGGACTCATAAGTTTCATCATAATGAAAATTGTCATTATTAGAAGCGTAAGTCCTTTTCCCAAAATAGAAGTAATTACAACTAAATTATTTGATATATATTTGTTTATTTTAAATAAGTAATAATTTACAAATGTTTTCGCTTTGGTGCTTTAAATTTTATTCTAAAGTTCAAGCAGATACTGTTAAAGAGCGCTTATAAAATGTTTGAATTGTATGTATAATTTGAAATTTCATGTAATGATAATGATCAAGTATCTCTTCATATTTTTAATAATACTTATACAGTAGACACTATGGTACTTCAATTATTACTAATGGATGTAAGCCGTGATACATTATACGTACTTGTAAAGATTCTGAGCGTCTGAAGCATCGCCCACACACATTCTGTTAGCCTTTGTTTTAAACGCCTGTGAGAAGAACGAAATATTTTTATTATAAATTTGAACGCAATTAAGATTGTATTATAAAACTTATATATTTCGTTTGGAATGTATTGACAAATTGGAACATAAAATTAATTAATTTATTAGTGTTGTCATTTAACCAACATTCTTCAGTTTTACTTTATTGGTCATAAAACATTAAACTCTGGTAGTAAAGCCACGCTGCTTTAACTAAACGGTAAAGGACAGGGGCGGTACTGCATTCGCTGTGAGTTTGGTGACAAACTACTCTTGTTTTATTCATTTTTTCCATTAGTCATAAACAAAGAAGAAATATTCATAATATTCAACAAGAATAAATAAAGACAAAATTAATAATTATTGAGGGCCATAACCCCACTTAAGAATCGCCTCTCGTGTTCATTCGGTAATCTTCGGCAGCCGACAAAGACGTCAGTGCTGGCGCCGGCGCACCTGAACCTCTTGACTCCACTAAGTGCACCATTGAGCTGCGAGCAGCTTCAAACATGAATGAGACGTGTTATCAACAAATACACTGGATGTTTAAGTAGATAAAATGGAGACGATTCCTTGGGGGTGTACGTCTTCTTGATACCTTAAGTTTAACAGCGTAATAAAAGTTTTAAAGGCCAAAAGTTTAAAAAAGTTATAATATTGTATTCATATTTTGAATCATCATCATCACCTTATCCGAAAGATGTCCAATGTTAGACATAGGCCTCACTTAAGGCTCTCCACACAAAAATTGTTCTTTCCAATATTGAAATTCATTTTACAAATGAGCATAAATAAATAAAATATTTTACAAAAACCTTTGAAGATAAGCAAGTCACTTTATTTTTTCAAATTTTAACTGTTTTAGTGTGTGTAAATCCATGTTTTTGTTTAATTTTCGAGTTGTTCTTTTTCTGACCATACCGTACACAGACGTATGCTATGTACATTTACTTTAGTCGTCATAACAATATTCCATTACTGTAATCGAGAACTATAGGATCTGTTCACGATATTAAAGCACTTCATATTTGTAAATATTGACGTTATATATTTTACTAAACTGCCTCGTTGGTTTAGTTTTTAGCGTGTGCTACTGGCGAACAAGTGTTCTCGAGTTTGATTTCCGGATCAGTCCGATAAATTAATACTACACGACAGCCCGAAGTTTGAAAGTTGGGGCCTTAACAGCTGTGCCTCGAAGAGCACGCCGTCTGTCCTAAGCGTGACCTCTACTTAGTCTTCTCTTAGAATTTTGTGAGAGTGAGGGAACAAAAAGTGCACTTGTGTTTACGCACACACCTGTTCACTATAATATCTCCTGAGTAGTTGGCTGGTTGAGAGGGACCACGGTGGTGAAATCGGCTAGGGGTAGGTACATCACCATATTTGACTTACTTGTTTTCTCAGTTGAGAAATTAGATTTATAACTCATTAAAATTTCCTTCCACAAACTTCATCTTTTTATACCTTCTTATATTTTTCTTGTAAATAACAATAAATACAAAAAATTATATAAAATAAGGTATTAAAATTATTAATGCACTAAGTGTATTGTAACGTTTATTTAAAAGATCTAAAATAATATTATACTACTTTAAAAACGCTTATAATATTCGATCAAAAGCCCGATGGCAATAATGTGTATTGAAGAAGGGGGGATAATTAGACTCAAAGGAGGTAACTTTCTAAAGAAACTCTTCGAAGATCTCCGTTTAACAAATAAGTGAAATAAAGTTATTTCTTTAGAAATGTTTCATTTTACCAGGAAAATTGTTGATTGGCCAATCTGTTTTCTCCTCTGAGAAAATTACAACCGGTAATATTTCAAATAAGTTTGAGAATGATTGTTAAACCAAGTAAAGTTTTCTGTACAGACGATTAGCAAACATCGTTTCTTGTGTCTTAAAAACATTTCACCATCTTTGTGAATTAGAAGCAAAATGTTTTATTTCTCCGTTTCGAATCTTTACATAATGCATAAAATGAACCGCTGAAAAAACTAAAAAGCAAACAATAATAAGTATTTTTTAATTATCCTTAATTACTAAGTTCTTAAGCGAATCAAAGTAAGTCCTCCGTATTTTTGGTTAAAAAAGAGTTGCCTTTTTTGTTGTGCGGTTATTATCCCCACTTCTTTCAAACAGGAGCTTCTAAAGTCCCCACAGATTTAAACGCAGTATTTACCATCATTTAGATTATCTTTAAAGGAAGGCTTAAATATAAAATAATACTCGGGTGTTACACATATAAACAGACCTAAAAGATTCAATATTTCGTAAAACAGACTTTTTAATGGCTTTAGCTGATAAAACCTAACTAAATCCATCAAATTATGTACTACGGAATTTTATATCATAAAATTATCTGCAAAAAAATCCCCAATGGTGACATGTGTGTATACTACGGATAACCCACAATAACCAATTTTATGTTTTTAGATTAAATTAACTTGTTTGATATATTTTAAAAGTAATTAGTCTTCATAAAATTTAACACAATAGATATGTTGAATGATTTATTTTTCTCATCACAAAGGGTCACTTACATCAGGAGCTTAAAAATAAACGTGGAAAATACAAACAAATTACAAATTTATGATCCTTCGTGAGACACTGGGGTCCATACTAGGGACACCCTGTTTGACGGATCTCCAGCCAGATCTTGGACATCTCCTCGTCTGTTACACTTTGCAAATTATTTGCATCAAACAAATAAACTTAAATGGCATATTAAAATGAATACCCTAGAAAATATCAGAGAAAAAAAATTAAGAGCTGGGCGTTCAACGCTGCGCAATGAGCAGGTGCGAATCCGGGGTGGGTTGTTAGTGAAGTCAGTATCAAACAGAGTGCTGCGCCTGTCTGTCTGATTTTTATGCTGTTTTTACCAATAGATAGAGTGATTTTTCAGAAAGGTTTTCATGTATAATTTGTTAAATTTTTGAGTACATTGACTAAAATTATACGATATTTGTTGAAGTCGTCGGTAAAATTTAGGCCGCACCTCTTTTAGGCAACATAGGCTATATTACATTTGACGTCGATTTTTAGTTTAAGTTTCGATATATTGGATTTTCAGTTATTCTAACATTTCCAAGTTATGAAATGAGAAACCCTCCAATCCATCTTGTTTTTAGTAATACACAAGTTAATTTTACACTTAGGAAATTATTTAGTAACGCTAAAATTAATTTCATAAGTTATACAAACTTGATTAGTTCGTCAATTTGTACCAAAATTAATTATAATATACTATAAAATCATTTCATCTCTGTTACAACCCATGAATGAAGTAAGAATTTACAAATAAAAAAATGTTGTTTTTTCAATTGTAAATAGGACGAGGTACATATTGCATTTATTTCTCCATTGTTAGTGATGAAATATTAAAAGAGCTCTCTTTATTCTAATAATCTGCAAATTTTATCATCAAAATTCGTGTGTCAAATTACATTATTGTCAAAATTACACAAGTTCGTAAGTATAACACATAAGTCAAATCTAAGAATCTAATAATTTTCTCATATCAGCTAATAAAAGAACCACTTTCTAAGCCGCCTACTTAAGGTACTTCTAGTTATGTGATGTGTGCGAAATAAAATATTGATGCGCTTAAAGTGAAAAAGAAGTACTCAGAACGAGTGCCTTCAAAAATTCATCGGCCGTCACCTACAATTACTTTCGTGTATCGTAGGTTTCGTGGCAGGTCATTGGATAAATAACCAGAAGATAAAGAGAAATGACGGGTGATAATATCATAATTGCTTACACACATTGTAATATTTTCTATCATTTTGTTATTAGAAATTCAGGTTTACATCTAATAAAACTACAAATGAAAATAAAAAAGCCACACCTATGCTGTATGTTTTTGTTTGATTTGGAGATGTATCTCAACTTCTGACATTTCTGCAATCCCGTAGTTTCCAAGCGAGGATTATTTAAGACCCTTAACATATCCTGAATATAAAATGTATCTACCCACTCAATAACCCTTCTATTCAAAAAAAGAAGCAAGCATAGAAGACGTGTTCTATATTATAAATAAACGACATGTCAAGTGTAGAGGCTCGTGGCGTAAAGGCTTTATGGGTCAACGCTTGTGCCCACGATGTGCAATGCGCGTGAGAACCTCTTCCGAAGGTATATACAGTCGAGGGCTCTATGTAATGTCCATTTACCGTGTTATATAGGCTTTAAATTATGTAGAATATTAACAAAAGAGAGTGCGGTTTTGCTTTAAAATAATTCTAAAAAATTAGGAATTGTTAATTTTATTTTAAAAACCATTTGGATTTAAGTTTTTGTTTGTTTGTTTTTTTAAATAACAGATCTGTATTTTAAAAATTATATAAATCCTTAAGCTAAGACCGGGATTCAACACAAAATCAGTGAGATATCTTTGAGAGATGTGGCTACAAAACTGTTTAAAAAAAACTACAAAAAATTGAGGAACAGCTTTGTCGGAAAGGCGGGCAGGTAAAGCCAAAGACTGTTTAACAACAATGAATCTACCACTACCAACTACAAGACCGAGATTCAACACAAAATCAGTGAGATATCTCTGAGAGATGTGGCTACAAATCTGTTTAAAAAAATCTACAAAAAATTGAGGAAGAGCTTCATCAGAAAGATGGGCAGGAAAAGTCAAAGACTATTTAACAACAGTGAATCTATCACCAGTAACTAAAATTATTTACTTTATTTCGTAATAAAGGAGTATGTTCTTAACAAGACAGCTCGTTAGTAGGTAGTAGAGACACGCTGATTTCATCCCGAACGGGCCTGCTCAACCGGGGCGGTACTATACTCCTACAGAAGCTGACAACATCTTACTACAACAACATGAAGAAACATTATTCCTAATGATGTTTCATCAACCCATAATAATGTCCCACGGCTGGGCTTGGGTCTCCTCTCACTCTGCCCACCAGCGGTCACCCATCCAGGTACTGTACTGACCGTGCTGTAATTATTTTCCCTAGATGATTGTTTCTAATCAATGAGTGCAACTGGGCTCTGAGCACCTAACGATGAAAATTTAAAATAAATAATGTGTATCAAATCTAGACATCATGCGTTTACTAAGCACAACGACTGTGCGGGATTTTGTAGGGCCTAAATTTAGTCCAAATTTCAGTGCCTATGAATTTACGGATTTAAGGGCTTTATGAAATTTATCAACGGTCTGCGCTATGTTCTGTACTACTTCATCATATTATGAGATTAATAAATCAGAACGTAATGAGGACAGCTGTAAGCCTACCAAAAGACAAAAAAAATTTGACCCCCGTTGACGTGATCAACCAGTATGACCAAACACCGGAAGAAGGAAAATTCATCCTACAATTGGCAGATTGTCCTGGCGCCATGTATCAGTAAGAACCGACTCCTCTTAAAATGTGAGAACTCCCAGAAATAAAAAGAAGAGTAGTCTACAAACACTAATTTATTTAATTAAGGACTATCGCTTAAATGGGTTTTCTATATAACTTATGTTCTATGTACATTAGATAGAATTTTTCAAGATCTTCTTTTATAAACATATAATATTACCACTTTATACACAATATAAGGGATAAACGGTTTTATTCAAGTGTATATTTTGCGGGAATGCCGCCGCGAAAGGTTACTTATTCTCATGAAAAAAGATTCGAAAGGCCTCAATTTAATTTATAGTTTAAGAGTGCGATAATAGTCGGGTATCTCCGATACACTCGTTCATATGTAAGTAAAACGTTTATTTTTTTCACTCACTATTACAAACTATAACGTCCCACTTCTGGGCTGAGAGGACACTCTCATGGGAGGGTTAAAACCATACATGCCCACGCTGGCCGAGCGTGGGTTGTCTTTTCACTTACTAGAGTTTTAATAGCATTGATAGCCTTAACAGTGACTCCGCCCGCATGTCGGTTATCGCAGTAAACTGTAGTCTATGGCCTTCCTCTAGAATCAAAGGAATTTCAATGTAAATATCAGCTAAATTGTTTTATTGGCTTAGTTGCGAAAGTACAACGGACAGACAGATGTACTTTTACATTTATAATATCACTTGTAATATGGGGATGAGTAATGGCAGACTTTCAGCCGCACCGAACAATCTAATTCCTAATGCCTCACCGAAAATCTCTGTAAACCAATTCATACGATGCTGTTTAACGAATGAGAGTTCCCTCCTCCTGATATCGAAGGGAGAGAGAGGTTCAAAAAGGAGGAAACGTACTTTAGTTCTTGAGTTACAGATGTCTATGGGCGGCGGTGGTCACTTAGCAGTAGGTGACTCATCTTTGTGTTTGCCCCCTATGCCAAAAATAAAGAAACAAAATTAAATGAAGGATGACTCTTCAAAGTTATTTATCAATTCTGATATCTCTGACAATCAAAAGAACACACATCTCATAAATTCATCATTCTCATAAATCACTTATGTAACCAAAATACTACCATTAATAGTATCATGAATTGAAGTTTATAGTGTATTTATTTATCTTTATATATATAAATCTTCTCTCTGTGTGTATGTGACTAAACTCCTCCTAAACGGTTAAACCGATTTTAATGAAATATTTTTGTGTCTATTCCTGAGGATTCGAGAATGGTTTAGATAAAAAAAAAGAGATTGATTCGACCCGCGGACTTACCTGCGGATGAAGTATACTGCGGATAACAGAGCGGAGCTCGTATAGTATATTATATTTCTTTACATTTACTTTGTTTTTTATTAAATACAGTTCCAAATCAAATGGTATGAGAGTATCGAGTATGAACTATGATAATTGAGTATCGATTGCTAATGGTTAGTAATGTTAAGGACATCTCGAACAAATGATAGTAAAGGCCACTTTACACAAATCATTTAAATTGTACTAAATATTAATTGACAATAAGAAAATACTCAAATACAAATTTATTTTGGGGAAAGTAATATAAGACTTACTCTTATGATAATTACAAGAATATTTTTCTTGAAAATAAGTATTAAACTAGAAGTAGTGACTAAAATAAAAAGAATAAAAAAGAAAATAATTGTTAGTTTGTAATGTATTAGTAACAAAAAATAAAATCGAAAAGTGGTTTTAGAGCTTTTTACTTTCATTCAGAAATGCACAAGTTCAACATTGTCTTTTAGATCCATTACGAACTTAAAATCATGTGCTACCGTAGCCATACTATAATAATAATAAAACTTTATTTTCTCTCACAGGAAAGGTGCAATTTAAGTTTCATGAGATCTACATAACAGTTTTTTTTTAAATGCCCTAGTGAGAGCTGGAGTCCATACTAGGCTCGAAGCCTGTGTGACAGATCTCCAGGCTCACCCTACGGCCGACTTAATATTTTTATTTTATTTTATGAAATAGGCTTAACAAGATAATAAAGAACCATAAAATAAAAAAAATGCAACTATACCATAGATCCCAACCATACTGTTTACACAAACTAGTTTAAATTTTCAGCAATGATTATACAGTCGTATACTTTTACTGTCTACAACAGGCCTTAATAGCTACATCCTGTAGACAGGTGCGGTATTCGATACTGTAATTTGCTACGCCATCTTTTGATGTTCTACGAATCAAAGCGTAGCTCTTTGAGGTCTACGAACTATAGATTTTCTCTTTGATGATACGACGAACAGTTTTTGTGAGTCTGATGCTTGCTTGCGGATTTAAATTTAACAATGCATACGTACAGAAATATTAAACACTAGCTATTATCGGCGGTTTTGATCGTATTCATTCTATTTCTGACTTGAGAAGGGATGAACTTCTTACAATAATCTCTCATTGATTTTAATCTTAAATATTTTATATATATTTATTTCTTTATTAAGAAAAAAATTGAATTTCCAAAAACCTTTTGTTAGTGAAGTCCTTACGACTGAAAGCATCATTTACCAAAATTTCAAGTTTATTGCTTTAGTTACCTTGGCTTAAGGTTTATGAATGAGTCAATCAGACAACGAAGTAATTAAATTTTAGTATATAAATTATTTTATTTGACTGCATGTATGGTCTAGTGGTTAGCAGTCGCTACTCCGCTTCCTACTTCACCAAGTGTTATAGGTTTATATCCTACATGGGATAACACTTAGTGTGATCCACAAAATGTTATTCTAAGTCTAGGTGTTCTTTGTGCCCGTTTCATGTACGTTTATAAAGTCCCTCGCGACATAGGTTTATTTCTACTGCGGGCATTGTCTTAAAATAGAAAAAGAAAATCTATATGAATACTAGCTGACTCGGCAAATATGGTATTGCCATAAAAATTAAAATTAAATTTAGGGATGGGTCACTCTTATCATTTAGGCGTATGTAAAAGAGATGTTAGCCGATTCTCAGACCTACCCAATATGCACACCAAATTTCATAAAAATCGATCTAGCCTTTTCTGAGGAGTTTGGTAACAAGCACGGCGGCTCGATAATTTTATATATTACATAATTATAAAATCTATTTTCAAAGATAAATCACGATTCAAATGGAAAACCTTCGCGAAATATTGAGGAGATCTCAACGGGTAAGTTTGTCATGATATTTTCTATATCTTAAAAATTGAAAAGAAATCTCTAAGGACTTGTTGATTTCGATTCATGTACTACGTATAGCTGACTTTTAGATTTGTTGAAATTTTGTAAACATTCAAAGCGTTTATTTTTTATTCAAACATAATATACTCCAAGTAAAAATAAATACATATGTTTATGACTAACTTGCTGACCCGGCGAACTTCATACCTCCATATTCTCTTTCGTGAAAATTTTTTGAATTATCGGAATAACTTATTTTAGTAAGCCCGTGTAACTTGCTGCAGGGCCACAGTGTATAGGTCTAAGCGGACGAAAAAATACAACTCCTCCGGTTTTCCTTGATTTTTTTTCTTCACAAACCTTGTGCTGACAGTACTACAACATTAAAAAATAATTACCCAATTTAGTGCAAAGTGAAAGTGTGTGCAGTGTCAAAGTTAGGCGCGTACTTACTTTTTTGTGATTCGTTTTTATTTATACGGATTTTATTAAATGAAAAAGTGGAATATACACGAATTTGTTTATGTTAAAAACTAATTAAAAATTGTTGAGCTAAATAATAAGCTTGGTATCAATTTACAAGAAACATTATCGTTAAAACAATTTATTAACTTGTCAAATATAAACCCTACATTACAAGTTTATAATTAGAGAGTACTCCTTTAAATCTTCTGAAATTTTAAATTGCAATATATCAGTATTAACGTCGAGCAAGAGAGCGCCATAATTGATTGACTACCTGGTTGGCGGGGGCGGCGTGGGCCGGTTGCCATGGTAACGCCCACGCGATCACAGCATTGACCCGGGAGACCTTGAACTTAGCTACAGCTGATCGAAGCGCGTGCCGGGGAGCCTTCGTTTTAAGATGGAGCGAGGTGAATATGGAAATTGTGTTAGTGTAAAAGAAATTAGTTTAAATTCTTTTGTGACAATATTCTCCATAGTGAGACTTAAGGTTATATGCATTTAGTTGTATATGTACAAAATTAGATTGATTTATGCAATTAATATGTTCTCCAACATTTCAAACTATTGGTGTTTCTGACATGGGAAAGGTCTAAATTGCTAAGAAATTTCACGAACCTTAACCGAATTATCTATCTACGTTAGTGTAGTATTTTAGTTCGCAATATGAGCCCTTTTTAAACTATCATGATGTATAATTAAAATTGAATTGCCAGATCTGTTCTCCTAGTGGATACTAAATCGTATAAATGCCGGAGGCAGAAGGTTCGACTCCCATTTAGACAAATATTGTATGTAACGAGTACGATCTTTTCTTTTGTATTTGCATGTTACTTATATGTAATGCAATTATAAAATGTATGTATTTATAAATATAGAAATCGTTTTAGCAGCATTGTAGCTATCATAGCATACACTGCCTGGTTCATGATCAGACTGCCATGATTAAAGTGTGTAAAATTATAACATTACTAATGTGATACCGTAACATATCAAAATATCACGTGTTTAGTACCTGAACCACGATTAATTATTATGTGATAATAAACGGAATGGTATATGAGGCGCTCATACCCCAGTTGCATTTACCACCAATCACCGAGAGTAAATGACGACGGTGTGGTCATTACGTGGATGGGTGACCGCTGGTGGTATGATACCATGAGCGCCGCCGATATTCGGAGATCATGTTAAGCAGTCGGTCCCGGTTGTTATCACGGTATAATGGTAGTGAAGCTTAGTTGGAGGCCTTTTGGGAGCTTGAAATCATCCAGTATCAAGCGCCACAACGTTGCCTTATCAGTCCCCAAACAGTACTCGGCCGGCGTAAGGACGTATGGCCTTAACCCTCTCCTGAGTGGAGACCCGAGCCTAGCAGTGGGATATTATGGGTTGTTGATGGTTGCTGATGATGATATAATCGACAACGCGAATATAATCTAGAGAAATCTAAGGTTCGATTTCAAGTACTACTAAAAATAATACTCGGTAATAAAGTCATTACTCGTATTTTTGCTAATATGAAAGTTCGACAAATACCTTAGCGATAGAGAATACAGAATCTTAAGTTTGAGACTTAAGGTTCTGTATTCTCTATCTCTCACGTCTTATTTAAAACTCTAATTTTGCATGCGTTTAAGTCACTTTAAAAGTTCTTTAAGTTTTCAACCAGAAAAATAAAAACATAAAAGAAATAAATTACACTGTACGCAAACAGAAGTTTCGCAAGGAATACCTCGGTGGCTGCGAACAAAGAACGGCTTTAACGCTAAAGGAAATACCTTTGAATCGTCAAAGATGAATACATGATGAATACAAACAGATGGAATCTCCGATAGTTTGGATAAGAAAAGTGCCGATTTAGGTCATATTACAAATTTCTTCAAAGAATCATAAAGAAAATGTAGCCTTTAAAGAAATGTAGACACATTGAGAAATAAATATAAATATACGATAAAATTAAAAATATTTATCAACTGACATATATATAGTTCCCTCGCTCCCCTTAAAAAGAACTTTTTATTTATTATACCACATTAGCCAGACGGGTTCCCTAAGTCAGCTTTTAAGACACCCATAGGATGAATCTTAATCCGTTACCTTATGGAATAAGTACAAAAATTACATTTAACCACAATAATCTGATTATACCAGTCATTGTAGTTGTACTTCTATAACTTCAGTAGTCCTTCCAGTTCAAACAAAGTATGATTTTTTACAATGTTATGTGAGACTTTAGTTGGTTACATACAGTCTAATATAAATTTCCCATGAAGTATCAAATACGGAATAAGATTTCATCATCATTATCAGCCAACCGCAGTCCACTGCTGGACATAGGCCTCTCCAATTTCACGCCACTTGGTTCGATTTTCGGCTTCTCGCATCCAATTCCTGCCAGCCGTTTTGCGCAGATCATCACTCCACCTGGAGATCAATAAGATTTACTAAGTTGATAATCCCACATGCATTATAAATTCCCCAGCTCATATAATACAGGGAGAAGTAATTTTGCAATCCATGAAAGCCGCCCTTCTCCCTTAAATTAAGGGTGGCTAGTGACGTCAGAAGTGCGTCATGTGAGCGGCCACGCGCCCTGTCACATGCATAGCGATGTCATTACTTTTTGAAAAGGCTTTTGTTTGTATGCTTTCTGTGTTATGTTTTTGTTATATCTATTATATTTTATTCATATTCATATCAAGTGGTAAAGTAATCATGTGTAAAATGTAGAATGAAGAGTCGCCTGAAGTATTCCCGGACCAATATGACCTTCAAACCTTGAAGAAAAGAGCGTACTCCTTCTTAAAAGGCTGGCAGCGCACTTGTAACGCCTTTGGTGTTACGGATGTCTATCCGCGGTGGTAATCGCTTATCATCAGGCGATGCGTTGCCCCTGTTCCATAAAGAAAAAAATCGTAATTATAATTTTATAGAGTAAAATAAAAATAATTAGTTCATCTATTAATTAATATTAGTTCTTAAATATATTGATAAATATATTGATCACATTTTCACTGGTACACAGATAGGTAATAGTAAAAAGTTGTTTTTTGTAACTTTTAAGAATTTAAAAAAAAAGAACTTAAAATGTATAATTGTGTAATATAAACTTAAAATGTATAATAGATGGGTAAGAGAAGTAAAGAGGGAGTATAAATTATCCAGGGAACTACATGTGTATGTGCATGGATAATAAATTAAACATCAAAGCAAGATTATATGCTTTGAAGTACATAGTAATTTTTAAAGAAAAGTTTTATCCGGCTACGGTAAAAGGTAAGGTAATAAACAAATTACCCTTCTATTTTATCTTCTTCTTCTTCTTTCTATTCTTGACTGCCTCTGTGGCGTAGTGGTAGCGAATGCGACTGCTGTGCAAGAGGTCTCGGGTTCGATTCCTGAGTCGGACCAAATGTTTATATGATCTGCAAATGTTTGTTTCGGAGTTTGGGTGTTTTCTATGTATAATATGTATGTATTTACAAAAAAAAAAGTATATAAGTATTAATATCAGTTGTCTAGTACCCATAGTACAAGCTCTGCTTAGTTTGGGACTAGATGGCGTTGTGTGTTAAAATGTCTGAACATATTTATTTATTTATTTATTCCAAACATGGCAGTCTAGTCTTGTCATGTCATTCATGTTTGTATGTTTAACCATAGTGCCTAAAGTATGATGTCGAAAATCGAAAATAATTATGATTTTCATGTCATCCACGTTTTTTATATTTTTTATCATTAATTCCATCACGACGAAGACTTGAAGACTCGAAGACTTAGAATTGAAGACTGGAAATACTTGACATTGGCAGAAATAGCTGATCCGGCTGATTGCTATATCATCAAAAGAAGAAGAAGTATGATGTCAAAAGATTTATAAGAATGGCACGGCCGACATAGGCTTTCATCAAAAAAAATTACGTAAACGGGTTTAGTATACCAAACATAATTAAAAACAGAGGCTACTTAGGAGTACAAATATTACATTATCTATTTTAAGGTACTCTAAAAATAAAGGAAAACGGGTCTTGGCGTCTATAATTATAAATTTGTTATTTAAACCATAAACTTCCAATAAAGGCCTTCTAAAGTTGTCAGAGCAAAAATGGGTTCACTATATTTATGAAGTAATTTTATATAACCACTTATGAAGGTTATTGATCTATTAATTATTTATCAATTGGCCAATGGATGGGCTTTTCTTGTATCGGACCTTATACACAAGCTGTTTTCATAGTTAGTGAAGTACAAGTCAATTTAATTTCTTAAATTATTTTATCTCTCTCTGATTTAGTTACAGAGTTTATTCTTTTAAGTACATCTTATTTGTTTTCGCGTATACTCTTTAATGTTAAAATTAAACAATAGATTAGATATAACAAATAAATAAAGACCAATAGATAGATATATGACCTATTAATTATTTCGTTAATGCCATGAATACATATTCTTTTAACAAATTTGTACAGTGACGAACGCTTTTCTTACTGGTATGTATGTTAAAGAGGCATCTATGATGTTAGATAAAACGGGTGGGTGTAGATATATAGATAGGGATATAAGGGAGGGAACCACAATCTTTCGCTTCCAACCAACATCACCTGCACGCGGTGCACCCTGCTGAATAACGAATGAGTCTCTGGCGACCGACCGATGGCGGAATATCCATCCCAAAAGGCGTAACTAAGTACAACAGCCGGTGACGGGTAGCAGCGTCACCGGTGCGATAAGCTACACCCAGTTATCACCAACCAGTCTGCCTAGCGTGGTGATTATGGGCAAAATCCTCCATGTGTAAGCAAATAAAGCAACGGCCCCCAGTTCCCTGTAGTCCCACTATTCCTGGTTATGATGGCGACCACGGTAACGACGAAGCAGGGGGTGCTAAGAATAATCGGGCTATGTGTGGACACTACAAACGTTTGACCCTGGCAACTTTTATTTATATATATACTTTTATATATTACGGGTAGACTCGCATCTAACACAACTTGAGGTGGAACTTGGGAAGATAGGTGGCATACCTTAGAGTTATGTGAAATCCGAAGATAGGGAGAGGATACCATCACCCTGGACTCAGGCCACCTGATGAACTTCCGTAAGGGAGACCAACAATCCCAAGGTGGCGTAGGGTTTCTGGTAAACAAGTCGCTTTCTGGCAGAGTTGTGGAAATGTCCAATGTGTCCCACAGAGTAGCGTACCTCATTGTCAAGCTTACCGAGAAGTATAGCCTCAAGGTAATACAACTGTACGCATCGACCTCGGTTCACTCGAACGATGAGGTGTAGGATATGTTCGATGACATATCGAGGGCCACTTCACAGCGAATCGGTAATAGGATCCAGTGGATTTGGAAGCAGGAATCAACGGTAGGGGCTGTTTCTGATGAACTCAGTCTTCAAAAAACGGCCCCAAATAAAGTGGGCATGGCAGAGCCCCGACTCTATGGTCAAAAATGATCAGGGATGAAGGTATGAGATTTTGTCAAATGCAGCGTAAAAGCTGGAAGACGAAGCTTTCCTAGAGGACACTAGGGCAATGAGAGAACGACATGAGAACTCGGCTGTCAATTCATTGGCAAAGCGGGCTCTAAGCCGAGAGATTAGTAAGCGTGTATGAGACGATCTCCAATGCTCTAACACTCTTTGAAATTTTTGATGATTGAAAGAACTATCGAGTGGAATCGGGGAAGACACATTAACACGCCACTACACCGAAGATATGCCAGAAGTCAGCAACAACGAAATTAAAATGCCTCTTAGAAAGCTGAAAAATGGAAAAGCCCTTAAAGCGGACAGCGTTACTTCAGAAATGTTGAACCCATGTTAAATCCATACAGAGGGTACTACAAAAACTTTTCAACGCTGACCTCTTTGAGAACTCCAGAGGCGTGGAGTAAGAGTGTGGTCGTCCTGTTCGTCAAAAAGGGTAATAAAACCATGTTGAAGAACTATCGGCCCATTTCCCTTCTAAGCCACGTCTAATCTATTTTCAAGAGTTATCACGAATCATCTTGCGCGAAGACTCGACAAATTCCAATCACCGGAGCGAGCTGGTTTTCAGAGCGGATATGGCACCATATAGCACATCCACACAGTGCGGTAGATTATACAAAAGACCGAAGAATATAATCAGTGTAATCAGTTTAGCATTCGTGGACTATGAGAAGGTCTTTGATTCAAACGAGATCTGGTCTGTTCTGGAGCCCCTGCAGCGCTGCCAAGTGGATTGGCGATACATCCAAGTGTTGAGATGTCTCTACGAAGTCGCCACTATGTCCGTCCAAGCACAAAATCAGCATACCAGACCCATAAAATTTCATCGAGGAGAGAGACAAGTAGACGTTATATTCCCAAAATTGTTCACTAATGCAGCGAAGGACTTGTTCAAGACGCTGCACTGGAAAGGCCACGGCATCAACATCAATGGTGAATACATCTCTCACTTGCTATTTGCAGACGACATCGTTATCATACCAGAGACGCTGTAGTACCTACAACAAATGCTTAACGACCTGGCTGACTCTTCTACACGCATCGGCCTACGGATACACTTGGACAAGACCAAGTACGGATACACTTGGACAAGACCAAGGTCATGTTCAATGAACATGTACTACCGAAACCGGTTACGGTACTCGATGCCGATCTCGAAGTTGATCAAAAATATGTGTACCTAGGACAGACTTTCCAGTTAGGTAGAAAACAACTTTGAGAACGAGGTGAATAGGAGAATCCAGCAGGGTTGGGCAGCGTTTGGGAAGCTTGGTCGGGTCTTTTTATCGTCGATCCCACAGTGCCTAACGATGAAAGTCTGCAATGAGTGTGTTCCTACTCAAAATGACATACAAAGCCGAAACGTGGACACTGTTTGGCTGTTCCATAACTTTAGAGTCACTCATCGTGTTGTGGAGAGGGCTATGCACAACGTTTCTCTAAGAGATCGCATAGGAAGCGAGGTGATCCAACAAAGAACCAAAGTCATCGACTTAGCCCACAGCAAACTTAAGTGGCAGAGTGTGGGCCATATTTGCAGTAGAACCGATAATCGTTTGGGGTAAACGCGTTTCTTGACGCATCTCGGCAAACATAGTATAGGACGTCCACAGGCCAAGTGGAGTGATGATTTGCGCAAGACGGCTGGCAGGGGCTGGATGCGAGGAGCAAAAAATCGAACTCGGAAAGTTGCGAAACCGAAAAGTGGCGTGCAATTGGAGAGGTCTATGTCCAGCAGTTGACTGCGATAGGCTGATGATGATAACAAATATGTTACTGGTTTTGATCAAGTGGGATTGTTAGAATCCAAACCAACCATAACGCTGATTGTGACTGCGTGGCTTTCGAATTGGAGATGTTCGTAGCTATTGGTAGTTACTCATTATACCAAACCATAAAAACCTTAAATCATAAGATAAAGAAATTTCCTTTTTAAATGTGTATTTTGCTAGCGTGCTTAAGACAGCATAGATAATATCATGACCAATAGAGGTCTAGCATGATTGAAAAGAGACTCAAACGAAGTTGCGTGGGTCAGCTAGACAAAACACATTGAAATCGCTTGGCAAATGCCAAGGCAGCTGAAAATAATAATGATATTAAATCTCTAATTAGAGAGATTAGAGATATTGAAATCATTCACGTGCAATAATAATAATAGTTGTTTATTTCTCTCAAAAGGTACAGTATTCATAGATAAGTACAATATAGACAGAACCTTATGGAGAGCTAGAGTCTGAGTTAAATTAAAAAACCTTTATGACAGATCTCCACTCCTCGACTCTGATGACTTATTAGCAATATAATCTTAGTAATTATAACCATCAACAGAGTTATAAAGACGTTGTAAATAGTTTTGTGTTTGTGTTGTGTGTATGTTTGTTAGCAAGGATGTGTATATGTTTCTTGTAAGAGTTGTTTATGTATACTTGTGTATATGTGTGCTTGTAGTGCTTAAAATTTGTGTGTTAGATTGCATGGTTGTCCTAGTGGTAAAAGCAGTTGGTCCGGATGGCGTAAGAAAGCGGTTCCCGGATCTCTCCCGTCTCAGGCGCAGAGTGACACACCGTGGTGGTTTAGTGGGTAGTCTGGCGAGTCAGTCAGGAGTCCCACACAAAGCGAACCACCTGTCCGCGCGGGG